>JAXQQM020082033.1:0-19373 GCA_034641835.2 Pinus albicaulis | reverse complement strand
GTGTAACACCCCCAATTTGTGTGTTGAATTTTTTAAAGTTAGACATGTGAACTTTAATCCTAAGGGGGTGGACCCCAAGAGATGAGTATGGTGTGAATGTATTTGCATATTTTATTTGAGGAAATAAATAAAATGATTGTGCATTTTGACCAAAAAGAGAATTAGAGATCACTTGCCAAATCCATGAGAATGGATAAGGCAACAAATCCCCAAAAATCTTTCAAAAATCCTTGAAAGAAATTAATTTAGATTTGAGGAGGAATCTAAATTTCCCCAATGAAGAGGAGTAGTTGGGAAGAGGTGAGAAAAAGCTGGAAAAGCTGAGGAAAAGCTTAAAAAGCGACTTTACGGGGAGTCCCAAGGCTTTAGGCTAACGGAAGAAGCATCACGCTGTGCAGGACACGAGAATTAGAAACATGCTGGGGGAAATATGAGCCAAATAAAGTTTGCTCCTAGAGCGAATCGAGAGGTTGTCTACGTTAGGAGGTGATCTCAGCTCGGGGGTGAGTCCTGGGAGACAAAGAGGACTCTAAGGTTGGGAGGTTGGTCATTTGCAGATTGTGGTATGTTCTGAAATTATTGTTTATTTTGATGTATTATGGTATGAATTAGCTACATATAAAACTTAAAAGCATTTGTAGGATTGATGCTAGTACTACATTTAACAGAATCCATCCTAAGGCATTCACCTTCCAGATTCTGTTTGGTTGTAGTACAGAAATTCCATAGAGTAGAAACCCCAGAAACTCTAAACCCTGGTTGGTTTAAATCTGAGGTTACTTGGCCTCTACAGATGATTAATTTTTGTTGTATTCCCTGTATATACAAAAATGAGATGATATGCTTATGTTATACTAGAGAAACAGTATAGCAGAACTAAAGTTACATGGTACCAATATAAAAACAAGAAATAGTGAGATGCTAATATATGCTCTTTGAGATTTTGCTAGAAAAAAAAAATATAATTTTTACTCTATATGATTGTGATAACAGTCATAAGTGTATATATGGAATTTTCAAATCTATCCTTACTCTTGGAAAACAATTATTACAGCAAAGGGCTTAATTTATAATTTCTGTCCTCTAGTCCAGCACTATTGAATACATATAAGTATACCTCAACAGAAAAATAGAATTTCAGAGTAAGGACTCTAGAGTAGGTATCTTGCATTGTTATTAAACCACCAAGGAAATCTACATTATAGAAGAGTGATAGTACCCATAACAATGATAGAATATTTTGTATTATAACTTCATCTCTAACCCTTGAAATAAACATTAGGGCAAAAGAGTGATCTATGATTAATGTACCACATCAATGGAACTTTCGACTACATATATATATATATATAGGCATTTAAAACACTTGGTATATCTATTAACAAGGTTCGAGCATCATACAATTCCATTTTTGTCAACCTCAATTACAAATGAGCCATAGATATATATATATATATGAATTTTATATGTCCCAAGGACAAAATAAATGCAAACCCTATAGTTAAACGATATATGTAAGAAGGAAACCAAGTACGAAAGATATATATATCTGAATATATATGTCAAAAAGGGTACATGAAAAAGGTATCAATGAAACATATAGATAATCTCTATAGCGAGCGAAACGAGCGTACTGCAAGGTAAACTAATGCGGGTATGTATCACAAAACCAACTATAGAAATGCTGAGCGGAAATCAAGTAGCTCGTTTCCACAGTCATATTCATGCCGAGAACTAATGATAACTCGTATCATTATCTCTTGCAATCTATATATATATGTGAGTAAAATAAAAAAATACCGAGAGATAAAATACCTCTTAGGTTAATAACAAGTCAGAGGAAGGTGTTGTATGAAAAGATTGTATTGTAAATCAGAGAGGGCCTTACTGTGTTATGGTCCAACTAGATTATGATAACGACGCGGAAAGTAAGTCAATCAACGAAAGTCTTCTATCAAACCACCACCAACAAGGCCGCGGCATTGACGAGCCTGTTAAACATTATATGAACCGAAACCAAACAGTGAAATATTTCGTCCAAATCAATGGCTGACAACCGCACCCTTGCTGTGTATGATCTTCCTGTAAACAACTCCAACAAAGTTTTACATGTCACAGGTATTATGTTAAAACTCCCGGGGCAGCGTGACCCATGCTGGAGAGGTAGTCTATCAGCATAAAAACAATAAAATTTAAAATTGTGGAATTCGTATTATCCAGTAATAATACCACCAGTAAATCGAAAAGAAACTGTTGATGTAGTAGAAACTGACGCGTCCGCACACATTGGACTCTTGCGCATACCTTTGATGGTGGGTTGTGCTGACTGTAAACGCATCCAAATATGAAAACATATGAGGTGCGAGGGTTTTGAATGCGGGCTGTGTATTGACCGGCGAATCGGGGTGTCAGAAATGCCAGCAAATTTTAGTCACATGTGATACGTATTAGACGCAGGAAAAACCACCTCAGGAACCAACACATTCACAAGTTCACGTCTAGGGTACGTCAGAACGAAATTGCAGAACTGTGTTAAGAATAGAAAAGAAGATGAAAATGCGTCAAGGAGAACAGGGTAGGCCTCTGCCTCGGTGAACCGACGGAGACGCTGATCTCCTGCCCTCTCCGCGCAACAAACACCAGATGATTAGATACTGTAGTGAGGATATACAGGAGTAAGGAAATATAAGACCAGGGGGGATAAGCGAGACCAAACCTTAAACCTCCCTGTACATAAATCTCCTCGCAGCCTAGCTGAAGGGGCCGAAGGGAGACAAGTATAATCTCCGAAAGAGGAAAAAAAAAACAAAAAAAACAGATAGGAACTGGTCAATAGATCGATCTAAATGTATCTGGTTAAAAAGCCACTGGAAACCCTAAATTTTCTTTGGCCGAAAATCTTCAAGAAAATCCCGAGGTGGATTGATCCAACGCAGCACGTCGGCCAGAGGGTACCAAGTGGTGTTAAGGGGATGCAGAGGAATTAAGGCATCGTAGGCCTGTAGGTGCAGAAGTAAACCTAGATCGAACAACTGCCCGAGGCAGCGCTCGATACCCCCGTACTCGCACCAGCTGAATTTGACAGTGGTAATCCACCCGTCGAATTCTTGCTGGACCAGGTTCGAGGTAAGCCCCACTCTCACAACTCGAGACGTGGCTCCTGCACGAAAAAAAATCAGCATAATATCTTAACCCAATTCACGCGTCAACTATCTGAACCGAACCCGGTGTTAGGCGGTGCATGTAATCCATACCCGGTACGAGTATGGAGTACTCTGCGTATGGGATCACTACGTATGTGTGGGCTAGTTCAAATCAGAAACAAATTAGTGCTGATCTGTCGCGAGTTGAATGGAGTCCGGAATTAATAGGATTACACCCACGCTGCGGCTAATCCGAAAACCATATGGAACGGATATACCTGCACACACAAACAAGGATTAGGGTTAGACTCATGTTACAAAGATTTCAAACTACATGCATAAATATCAGAGAAGCGAACGATGAAACCAGACAACCGTCAATCTATTAAAACTAACCTAAGTCTAAATACTGCGTGGGGAGATGAAATCGGTTTTCCAAAGGATAGAACTATGCATGTAGAGATATGCGTGGTGTACAGGAAAAGTATGCAGGATTTAATATGTACGAGCGCGCACTTCAATAGGGTTAACAAGGTGAATGTACACATATTAGGTATATGTATGGATGGTTTAAACATTTGGTATGTGCATTCAAAGATTTCATTATCCAAAGAAAAATATAGATACGTTATTTATGTAATTATACATATGATAGGTGGTAGATATAAGTGGTTGATATAATTTTACATACGTATATGTGTCCAAGCGGTATGTAGGAGAAAATAGAGAGACAGATATATATATAGTTTAAAAATACATATAGATAGTATATATATATGTGTGCGCCTTCCACGATATAATTATAAAGTGGTAGGTATATGTGAAGTAAAATTATTAAGGAGATTATATAAACGTATACGAATATGCTTTATATATATATGGATTATATATATGGTGTAAATATATGTGCCATATATATGTGTGAATTTAAAATTATGGTCAAGGTATAGGACATCTATAGATATAATGCGCATGGATTTTTTTTAAGAACTAGCGCCCTTAGATTTTTTCTATTATAAGCCTCGATGCTATGACATCGTTTAGAAATGACTTCAGTAATGGTATGCTAAAGGTCATAACAGTATTGGATTTACTCAAGGAATGAATAATTTCTCTATATGACACAGCCAGTATTAGTGTAAGACCTATATATATAAATATTATTTTGTCACTATTTTTTTATATTGTTTGAAATGTGTTACTCTCTCAATGTGGAATTCAAGTTGACTTATAATTCATTAAAATAAATAGGATGTAGGAAAAAAGAAATACTTAAAAATGAAAAGCATAATTTTGTTAAAGGTGATTCTTACTATAAATATACAAATTTTGAATATATATAATTAATTGATATTTATTAGATATTAGTTGAGGAAATTCAGTCTAATTAATTTTATTTAATTCAAATATATGAAAATTTTAATATAATTATCAACTAAAATTAGGTTTTTTGATAGATAATTTTACATTAAAGAATATAAAATATATTAAATGTGAGAAAATTATGTTGAAAATATTTTATATTTAAGCTATGATTCAATCTATGTTAAAATATGAAGTCTATCTACTTACCTTAACACAAATTTAGTTTAAATCAATTATGATAAGTGAGATATTAAATTAAAAAACTATATGTTTTTACTTTTATAAAATTCATTTAAATGTTTATAATCATATAATCATATGTTTTTTAGACATTTTATTTATAGAAAACTATAAATAATGTATATATGGAACATATAGTAAAATTTTCAAAAAATATTTATAATATTGAGTATTTTAGATATCTCAAAATATATGAAAATAAGTATTTAAGATGTAAATTAAATTCAAAAATACATATAAATAATATAGATTATTAATGAAACAATAAATTAATAAATAAGAAAAAAAACACCTCAGCAAATAAATATTTATTTTGTGATGTATAGCAACTATTTAAGTTATAACGAACTTTTAAATTTTATTTATTTATTTACATATAACCATTATTTTAGTTATAACTAATTTTTAAATTTAAGAAAAATATTTTTTAAAGTTTTTAAAAAATAAACTTCCATTTTATTAACAATTATATATTAGCTCATCTTCAAAGAAAAATAAAACAACTTTAACCAAAAAAAATACAATTACTAAACCATTCTCATTCCATTAGATGAAAGTGCAGTATGATTCAGTGCGTACATTTCATCCATTACCACACAATTACGGCATAATGCTATAGTTCATTATAGTTCTCAGCACAGTTGAACTTTTCGGCATAATGCTATAGTTCCTCTTTTATTCTCAGCACAATTGAACTTTCTTGAAGACAAATATATAATAGGAATAACAGAGTCACCATGAAACCAAAGATCAAGAGACAACACACAGCGAAATTTGCATTTGAAGACATCTTAAAAATATTGCAACCATGACCAAAAATCAAGGCATCAGAAACAATAAATGAAACCTAACATAGTAAAAAATCTCCAAGTTCATAGCTTTACAGGAAATCAAGAAAACTTTTTTATGCTAAATTACAAACTCGAACGACTCTCAAAAATTGAAAAATAAATGTAGTTGTACAAAAACCATAAAATACCTAAATTATCAAAACTTTATAGAATTTATAGGATTACAATACTCTGGAATAAGACAGTGTAGATATTGGTTTTTCCAATAACAGTCATGGGTACGTCGTGAGAAAAACAACATGAGAAAAACAACACGGTTACCCTAATAATGCTCAGCCATAATGTTTCAAATTTGTCAAAATTTAACGAGAAGCAACAAATATTCTTCCCAAACACACATCAATCCAATCTTATAAAGAAATTAAGAAGGCTGAGTTGCCATACCTGTAAATAAAAGCTGTCGAAAATATTCACAATGAGATAGAAAACCCAAGCGCGTCTATGAAGATCACGGGAAGGGTGGGTTGTATTTATAGGAACCAAAGTTGTATTTATAGGATCCGTGAATGCAAATCGTAGGAACCAAGTTCATCTTTGTAGCCCCAAAACGTAGAACGACACACATATGGAGCCACACAAGTGGATTGCCATGCTGCAACCTTGTGCATTGCATGAATCGTATCTTGGCATCCTGGCTGATGAGGCTGTAGTGCCAGGGTTTTGACATCCGCTTCGTCCAGCTCACTCGAGTCGAAATCGAATGAGAGGCACAGAACATGAAGGTAGAAACTCTGGTATCAAATATTTTGGAGAAATCAAAGGATTCTTAGACATTTCATTCAATTTCATGGCCACACTTCACTTGTTTAACGGTTTTTTTATTTAACTAATTAATAACCATATTTAATCGTAAGGTCCATAGTGTTTCAATAGTCCAACATCCAAATCAACGTTACACAATAGTACATGTGGCATTTGAGGAAAGTTGTTTTCAAATAAGAACGCTTTACATCTTAAATATTTCTAAATTCATATTAGGTTCACAATTTTGGAATTTGGAGGGTAATATTAGCGGATCCTGGTGACTTTTGATGTCAAGGCCACCTAGTATTTATGAAGGTCTATGTAAAATGGGTTCACTTCTATTATTTTTTTTAACTTAAAAAAAATCATATAATAGAGATTATCTCATATTTTAAATAACATTATGTCCACTTTTAATCCATTGGTCACTTACATGTCTATTTCAACTTTTGTGCTGCATATGTTAGGTGTTTTTATTAGGGTAGTACTTTTTAAGCTAGTGGCAGATCCCAATTAAGAGAGTGGAGGTTCAAAATTTGTACACCCATTTTGGGCAATCAAATAAAAATTCCTTAAAAATTCACAATATTATCATACAATGTTGTGACACAATTTTTCATATAGTAAGCTTTATAAAACCATTCCCACCACAATTGGAGATACCTTGTTTTAGTAATAAGATAATTATAACAAATATATATCATACATAATCCTTAATATCTATGGTCCATAATCTATTAAAGTTAGGTCTTGTTATTTTAATTTTCGTTTCTATCCATAATCGATATAACCTTAGACTTATTATTTTAATCGGCTTTGTATTAAATTTAATGACCATATTAGTTTGTTTTTATAATATTTAAACTAAAAATTTCATATATATTATTTAAAACAAATATATTTTAATTAAAACTAAATGAAATCTAATATGTTTAAGTACAATGTAATGCTATTTTACATTTCAATACCTTTATTGTGTATCCCTATCAACATATGCAACAACTCTTACCATTATCTTTTAATAGAAATACTATAATTTTAATATAAATATTATAATTTTATAATAATTCTTTTATATTCTAAAAATAGCCCTAAGCAACCTCACATTATTGAGATGGAAAATTTTATGCTTTGTTCCGTGACTTCATAATAACTACATGCCTTATCCCATCACCATAATTGATGTTGATGACCATGTAAGTGGATAGAATGTAGTTATGAAAACAATATTAGAAAGTGGATTGTTATATTCCTTTTAACAATGAACAAAAAATCCAAACAGGTAGAAATGATGTGATGCTATCCGTTCAAACGGCTAGAAATCAAACGGCTAGGGTGGACATGGCACTGCCACTCACAAATTAGCCGTTGATTAAAAAAGCTGCGAGGCAGAGTTATATGATAAGGATTTTGATTATGATGTTAACAAGTTAAATTACTTTTGATTCTCCTCTGCAAAGCTGGACACAGAAATAATGTTTTTTTTAAACGACTTGGTGAAGGAGACCGTGCGAATGGATCCTCCCCTACTTGGTGAAGCAGAGCTTGCAAATGTTTCGTGTCACACTGTGACTACATCGCAGCGAAGGCCAACGTGGAGTTCTAAAGTGTGGGGATGGGGAGTTCTTAGGAGAGAAGTTGGGGAGTTTCAACCCCAGAGCTTCCTGGACTAGGAGAAGGACGTTGACATTACGAGAATGAATAGAATTAAGATGATGCCCTTTGGTGCCGGGAGGAGGATCTAGCCATTGGCACTCACCACATCAATCTGATCATCTTATGGATGCGTGCAATATGGAGGAGTAGTATGCTTTCACTGTTGTCACAAAAAATCCACCAGAAGTCCCCATGTTCCATTACTCCTGTGGAATGTAGTGCGGGGATTTGCGGAGGCAAAGTATCAACTGTATATACCTTTCCTAATTGAGGCTGGCATCAAGCTGCTTCCACTGGTGCAAATCTATTTACAAGGTTCTCTCTGTCTCTCTGATTCGATTCGTTTTCTAGTAGGTGCCATTTTTCGATTTCTGGGAGGTGTGAAATATTCATTTATATTGCATATTTTTATGATCAATTTCTAAGAAATATGGTAGCACACAAACATGATCTCTATTCTTGTTTCAATTAATGTATAGTTTTATGAGATTAATTTTCGGATTAATCATATTATTAAAAGATTCGATTGAAAGGGTTTGCACCTTCTTTTAATCAGGATAAGGTTTGCGCCTTCTTTTAATTGCTTTATTTTAAGCCAATGTCTGTCCAATTCAATACGCAGGGTCTCCCACGACAAGATAAGATTACAACAAATTGGATCATTGGAAGGAAATAAGACCCTAAAAAAACCTAGTTCCCGCCAGACAAGAAAGGTAAGTTTCTGCCTCTTCATTTTGTATTTCTTGAAGTAAACCCTTTTCTTCATTTTCAAGTGGTTTTATAATTTTTGGATTAATACAGTGTTAGTAATAGCACCTATTTTTTCTATTAGAACTCTATTTTCGGTGTCTAAACCAAACCCAGTTTATTCATCTTAGTTTTATTATTCCATTTTCTTTATGGTTTCCTGGGCTCGCCATAGTTTCTTTTTAACTCATTTCAGCCAGTTGTAATCTCTTTGTCTCAAATTTCTTGGTTATAATTTAGATATTTCTTTGTTAGATATATCAAATCAAATCTCTTATGGATGTGTGTAGTATGGAGGAGCAGTATGCTTTCACTGTTGTCACGAAGAATCCACCAGAAAGAATCTGGACGAATGGAGAGCAGCGCTCGAAGTCCCCATGTTCCATTACTCCTGTCGAATGCAGGCGGTGATGCTTGCATTTGGAATTTGTGGAGGCAAAGTATCGACGGCATATGCCTTTCATACGTGACATCGACATCGAGCTGTGCTGCTTCCACCGATGCAAATCAATTTATGAGGTTCTCTCTGGCTCTCTGATTTTATTATTTTTCTCTGTTTCGATTCGTTTTCTAGTAGGGTGCCATTTTTGGATTTCTTCCAAGTGTGAAATATTCATTTATATTGCATTATTTTATGATCAATTTCTAAGAATTCTGGTAGCACACAAACATGATGTCTATTCTTTTTTTTTCCATTGATGTATAGTTTTATGAGATTAATTGTAGGATTAATCATATTATTAAAATATTTGATTGATAGGGTTTGGGCCTTCTTTTAATTGCTTACTCTATGAGATTAGATGATTTAAATGAGATTATTCGATTTCTTAAAATGATTTTCAATTATGTTTTTATGATTTACAAATATGTTTTCCATTTATGTCTTATAATTTATGTTAGATTTTATTTTCACATTATTACTTTGGTTAAATTCAATGTATTTTAAATTGTATTTTCATATATTTAAATTATTTTAAAGATTTTTTCTTATATTTAAAATTTATTAATAGCTTTTAATTAATTTATTTTTTGAATGATTTCTTCATTAATATTCTAATATAGAGTAAAGTACCATAAGCTTGAGTAGCCTAGCCTAAGCTACTAAAGGATAGACTAAGTTAAGCTAGAGTAGGCTAGGTTAGGCTAGAATAGGCAAGAGTAGCTTAGGATAGGCTAGACTAGACTAGGATAGGCTAGGTTAGAGTAGGTTAGGCTAGTGTATGCTAGGGTAGGCTAGAGTAGGCTAGGTTAGACTAGGGTAGTTTAAGCTAGGCTAGGGGAGGCTATGTTAAGATAGGATAGGCTAGGCGAGGGTAGGTTAGACTACTATAACGTAGGATAGACAAGGTTAGGCTAGGTTAGGTCAAGATAGGGTAGGTTAGGGTATCTTAGGATAGGCTAAGATAGGCTAGGCTAGGACAGGTTATACTATGTTAAGCTAGGCTAGGTAAGAGTACACTATGTTAGGCTAGGGTATGTTAGGCTAGGCTAGGTTAGCCTAGGTTAGGTTAGGTTAGTTTAGGCTAGGGTAGGCTATGTTAGCTTAGGTTAGGTTGGGTTAGGCTAAGCTATGTTAGGTTAGGTTAGGTTAGGTTAGGATAGGATAGGCAAGGATAAGATAGGCTAGAATAGGGTTGGGTAGGTTAGGGTAGGGTAGGATAGATTAGACTAGTCTAGGCTGGGCCACGATAAGATAGGCTATGTTAGGCTAGGTTAGGATAAGATAGGTTAGGCTAGGTTAGGCTAGGCTAGGCTAGGCTAGGCTAGGCTAGGCTAGGTTATGTTATGCTAGGCTAGGCTAGGCTAGGTTAGGTTAGGCTAGGTCATGTTAGGATATGATAGGATAAGATAGGATAGATTAGGCTAGGCTAGGTTAAGCTAGGATAAGATAGGCTAGGTTAGGTTAGGATGAGATTGATTAGGCTAGGATAGTTTAGGCTAAGATAAGTTAGGCTAGGTTAGGCTAGGCTTCGCTAGGGTAGTCTAGGCTAGGCTAGGTAGGTTAGTTTAGGTTAGTTTAGGTTAGGTTAGGCTACATTAGGCTAGGCTAGGCTAGCTTAGGCTAGACTAGGCTAAGCTAGGTTAGGCTAGGCTAAGTAGGTTAGGATAGGTTAGGTTAGGTTAGGATAGTAAAGGTTAGGTTAGGTTAGGTTACGATAGGTTAGGTTAGGGTTAGGCTGGGCTAGGCTAAGCTAGGGTATGGTAGGTTAGGCAAGGCTACGGTAGGCTACTATATGATAGGTTAGGCTAGGGTAGGGTAGGGTAGGCTAGCGTAGGGTAGGATAGATTAAGGTAGGTTAGGCTAGGATAGGGTAAGATAGGGTAGGGTAGGGTAGGTAAGGGTAGATTAGGCTAGGGTAGGCTACATTAGGGTAGGTTGGGCTATGCTAGGATAGGCTATGGTGGGCCAGGTTCGTGTAGGCTAGGCTAGCATAGGGTATGGTAGGGTAGGCTAGGTTAGGGTAGGCTACGATAGGCTAGGCTAGGCTAGTGTAAGGTAGAGTAGGGTAGGGTAGGTTAGGGGAGCTTAGGTTAGGTTAGGCTAGGTTAGGTTAGGCTAGGATAGAGTAGGCTAAGCTAGAGTAGGGTAGGGTAGGGGAAGGTAGGTTAGGCTAGGCTAGGCTAGGCTATCCTAGGCTAGGCTAGGATAGGATGGTTTAGGATGGGCTACGCTAGGGTGGGCTATGCTAGGTTCGGTTAGGTTGGGCTAGGCTAGGCTAGGTAAGGTTAGGCTAGGCTAGGATAGGTTAGGTTAGGTTGGGCAATGTTGGGTGAGGCTAGGCTAGGTTAGGCTAGGTTAGATTAGGTTAAGCTAGGTTAGGTTAGGTTATGTTAGGTTATGCTAGGCTATGTTATGCTAGGGTAGTGTATGGGTAGGGTTTGGTAGGGTAGGTTACAGTAGGTTATGTTAGGTTAGGCTAGGTTAGGCTAGAGAATGCTGGGCTAGGCTACGCTAGGTGAGGTTAGGCTAAGCTAGGCTAGGGTAGGCTAGGCGAGGTTAGGCTAAGCTAGGCTAGGCTAGGCTAGGCTAGGCAAAGCCAGGTTAGCCAAGGTTACGCTAGGCTAGGCAAGGCTAGGCTAGGCTAGTCTAGGCAAGGCTAGGTTAGTCGAGGCTAGGCTAGGCTAGGCGAGGCTAGGCTAGGAGGGAGGTTTGATTTTTCAGAATTCCCCTTGTAATTCCTTTTTCTGCTTATTCTGATGTCGAATAGCATCTTCCTCATCAGATTCATCAGTTTTCCTCTTTTCGGAACCTTTGCCTTCTTGGCTGTTCCGTGAGGTTAATTCCCTGATGAGCTTTTCCTGCTCCTGACTGGCTAATGACAATCTGTCATTCTGGCTTTTTATCTCAGCCAATTCTTGTTGCAAATTTTGCAACATAGCCATCATGGCCGCATTGGGATCTGGCTCACCATGCAGATCTACATAGATTTCGACACCTTATTCCATTCTATCACCTCACTGTACACTACATAGCACAGGTCAGTGAACAGAAAACAAAACAACAAAACAAACTTTTTCTACAGCAATAAAATTACACAGTGAGTACACAACAATCATGAGCACAAAGTCACTAGCCCAGTTTTATAACTTGGGCTCTAATACCATTTGTCACACCTCCAATTTCACCCAGAAAAAAATATTTCGTTTACGAATGCAAGCTTGTGAGCCTAGGGTTATTATGACATTTCAATATTTTCACTAAGATAGTTTTCATTTCATCATGTTGCAATAATACCCTTTACCACTATCTCTCATCTTATGTTATTGTTATTATAATTAGGGAGATCGTTTATACGAACCTATTCTTTACACAGGTCTCGTATAGCCACTCTCCTTTAGCTTAATGGTCATATATCCCATTTATGAAATTATTGAATTCACACGTAACCCATATAGACTATGAACCTATATTATATAAAATGCGTTGTATGAGTTGTTGCCCCAAGGCACTTTCGACCTTTCTAATAGCCATCATTACAATGTTTACGTTATATATATGGTTATAGCCTTTTCATAAAATTCGAAGTGCATATTATTATGAATGGACTTTCCTCATGCGTTTGGCATTATCATGTACATGCGCCTGGGTTGATATGACCACCCATCCTGGTACCTCAGATTTTAAATCGATTTAATATATAGTACTGGCATTGGGATCATTATGCATGTAGAGCGCATCATCACTCCAGATTTGGGTTTCTCTGTGCCTCGTCATGGTGGAATTTTTATCCACGTCAGGTGTTGTGATAACTAAATGAGTGTTGTATGGTTTTATGCCCTTTCGTTGGCTTACGTGGTGAGTCCACGTCGCTGGCATACCCAGCCTACATGGTGATCAACACCTACTCCGATACTTGCACAGGACATATGGAATTCAATTCGCATCTGCATCCATAAATTTGATACGACGGTATTAACTCTCCAAGGCTACCCCTCGATCTGTGGCTTAACTGTTCCGATTCTGCCAAGTGGACGATGGCGATCATTTTCAGTTAGGGTTCACGTGGTTTAGCGAAGGCTTATATAAGTTCTGAGTGTGGAGCTAAATCGGTTTCCACGTTCATCAGTTGCAGGCCTCCTCGGCGTCTGCACCATTCCACTTCTGCCGAGGGTTTCGACTCTCCGTTGCAGAGAAGAAGTATGGCGCCTCTCGTTCCTCAACACGCGGTCAGGTAATTCCTCCACGCACATTTTAATTCTATTGCAGGTGTGAATGGTTCATAATTAGTTTTTAAATGCCATACGCTTACTCTGAATATATATATTGAATCATCAGTAAGGTGAATGCGTCTGGTTTGTTTTTCGATGTTTAAGGTATCCGTTCAGTGCAAGATGTAGTTGGTTTTTATTTTCAGGTTTAGCGTCGACCCTTCTCTGGTTATATTTAAATTGCGACTGATTTGTTCTATACCTCTTGGGTAGCCTGCGTCGCCTCTCCTCAGGCGGACGTCTCCTGTTCCATGGAGCTTTATGAGGTATGTTCTTATTCGTGCCATCTCCGCATATAATTGTTGATTTCGTCGTGTTATACTCGAGGGTAATTTGTATTAATCCCTCTCTGTGCAATGTTCTATTGTAGGGCTCGACGCGTCTGAGATTGGCATTCCACAGGTAATAGTTTTAGTACCGAAAATATTTTATTCATGTGCTTATTTCTCTACTGTGGCGCAATGACTAACTCGCATTTTGGGTCGATTTTGTCTTCTATAGGTAAATCCGGAGGACTCCTGCGTACTTATGACAGTAGATAGTGACCCTTTCAATCGTATAGCCGCTAACATCAGTCTCTTGGCCGTCCAGGTCGGTATACTTATGGGGTTACTTTCCCTCTCTTGATGCGTTGTCTCGTGAGCGTCGAAACAATGCTTCTCTTGTGATGTTGCGCAAGGTTGCTTACGGAACGAGACTCTCTCTGAGTCGGGGTTTTTGGTTTCTTCTTGTTAGCGTTGTCATCCTTGGATGGCGCTTGTCTAAATTCGTTCTGTTGAGATAGGGGTTGTGAGTTATATACCCCAACGTGATAGGCTCAGTATGTCTTTTTAAAATTTTGGACAGTTATATACTCCCTATTGTCTTAGGTCGATTTTAATATACTCTGCCATAGTTTAAATGTACAGGGACTGTATGAATAGTGCATATGATTTCATACCATGGCATTTGGCTTTGTTTAATTTGCTCGTCTGAACCATATTTGTTTTCCGGAAATGCTACTGACATTCCATATTTCTTAATTGCATACATCAGGATTTATAGGTAGTTATATATGATATTTATCTATTCTTCTGATGCACTTTGTTCACTCTTTTCTATGGGAAATCTACACTTTGGTACTTATATCATAATTACAGTTGCCTCTACTCCTGGTTACACTGAACTGGTTTTATACCTATCTGTCTAGACATATGAGAAGCTTGCTGGAAATTTATGAGACCATTCTCATTTATCAATAGATGGTTAATATGTATGAAAGTCTAGAATTTATGTTTTCTTATTTTCCAAAGTTATACAGGCATAATTCTATTCTCCAGTTTCTTCTCATTTTCTTGTAATTAGTTACAGCTCTTATCTACCTATGTGTCTGATGGTACCTGGTTCTGAAGAGCTAGTAATGGGATTTGAACTCTTTTCACTTCCCTCATAGTCAAGGGAATATTGGTTACATAAATGCTACTGTGTATAATGTTGAAATTTATTTAGTTCTTGCTCCTATGCTTCTCAACTTCTTACTCATAATTTATGCACTCTATGTATTCATTCTCAGTACCATGATGTTAGAATAGTTCCAAGAGGCCATTGTCTGGTCTTTTATTTATTTATTTATAAATATCTACTCCTTTCCTCCACTAGAGTAAGGGGCTTATGGACTACCTTGTTGTCTTAGACCATTGGATTTCCTGGAATTATAATGGAGTATTTGGCTGAACCTGAGGTCAGTCTATTGAGTCTCTCCCTCTATTATTTTATAGACAGTATAAGTTGTAACTCATATCCTGCTATTTTTCTTGTGTATTATAGTGAATTCCATTTCTCTCTATGATAACTGTAATAAAAATTATGGTAGGAAACAGAAGTAGATTAAAAACAATTTCACAATGTTTCCTGAAAGAACAAGGTTTCCTCAGATTTAGACCCACCCTGGGTTTAAACATTCTGTGGAATTCGACTTTACAGGATGTTCCTCTACAACTATACAGAGTGATCAGGTTACTACCTGGTGATTACATTCTGTTAAATGTAGACTAATAATATGAAATAACTTAGAAACAAATTTTGTTTTTATATGTAGCCAATTCATACCATAATAAACAAGAAGGAAATTTTTCTCAGAGACATACCACTCGTGCAGTAGACCAACCTCCCAACCTTAGAGTTCTTCTGTCTCCCAGAACTCACCCCCGAGCTAAGATCACCTCCTGCAGTAGATTAACCCCTAATCTGTACAAGAGCAGCTTATTTAAGCTATTGTTCCCCAAAGCATGTTTCTAATTCTGCGTCCAGAATCTCAGGATGCTTTTCTTCCTGTTTGCCTAGGCTTCCCAATTTAGGGATTCTTTATAGTTGTTTTATGCTTTTCCTCAGCTTTTCTAGCTTTTTTACCTCTTCCCAACTACTTTCCTCATCATTGGGGAAATTCAGATTTTTCCTCAAAAATCTAAATTTAAAACTTACTGTCTTTCAAGGATTTTTGAAAGATTGTTCGGAAATATTTGCCTCATCCATCCTCACAGATTTAGCAAGTGATCTCATCATCTCATTTTTGGTCAATTCGCACCACAATAATTTATTCATTTCCTCATTTAAATGTTTAATGACATTCACAAAATAATTATCCTTTGGGGTCCACTCCCTTTAGGATGTAAAGTTCAAGTATCTAACTTTAAAATGCAATCACATGAATTGGGGGTGTTACACTACTAGGGTGCCATTTTTGGATTTCTTCCAAGTGCGAAATATTCATTTATATTGATATTTTTATGATCAATTGCTAAGAATTCTGGTAGCACACAAACATGATCTCTATTCTTTTTTTTCCATTGGTGTATAGTTTTATGAGATTAATTGTAGGATTAACCATATTATTAAAAGATTTGATTGATAGGGTTTGGGCCTTCTTTTAATTGCTTACTCTATGAGATTAGATGATTTAGATGAGATTATTGGATTTCTTAAAATGATTTTCAATTATGTTTTTATGATTTACAAATATGGTTTTCATTTATGTCTTATAATTCATGTTAGATTTTATTTTCACATTATTACTTTGGTTAAATTCAATGTATTTTAAATTGTATTTTCATACATTTAAATTATTTTAAAGATTTTTTCTTATATTTAAACTTTTCTTAATAACTTTTCATTAATTTATTTTTTGAATGATTTCTTCATTAATATTCTAATATAGAGTAAAGTACCATAAGCTTGAGTAGCCTAGCCTAAGCTACTAAAGGATAGACTAAGTTAAGCTAGAGTAGGCTAGGTTAGGCTAGAATAGGCAAGAGTATCTTAGGATAGGCTAGACTAGACTAGGATATCCTAGGTTAGAGTAGGTTAGGCTAGTGTATGCTAGGGTAGGCTAGAGTAGGCTAGGTTAGACTAGGGTAGGTTAAGCTAGGCTAGGGGAGGCTATGTTAAGATAGGATAGGCTAGGCGAGGCTAGGTTAGGCTACTATAACGTAGGATAGACTAGGTTAGGCTAGGTTAGGTCAAGATAGGGTAAGTTAGGGTATCTTAGGATAGGCTAGGCTAGGCTAGGCTAGGATAGGATATACTATGTTAAGCTAGGCTAGGTAAGAGTACACTATGTTAGGCTAGGGTATGTTAGGCTAGGCTAGGTTAGCCTAGGTTAGGTTAGGTTAGGTTAGGCTAGGGTAGGCTATGTTAGCTTAGGTTAGGCTGGGTTAGGATAGGCTATGTTAGGTTAGGTTAGGTTAGGTTAGGATAGGATAGGATAGGCAAGGATAAGATAGGCTAGAATAGGGTAGGGTAGGATAGATTAGGCTAGTCTAGGCTGGGCCACGATAAGATAGGCTAGGTTAGGCTAGGTTAGGATAAGATAGGTTGGGCTATGTTAGGTTAGGCTAGGCTAGGCTAGGCTAGGCTAGGTTAGGCTAGGCTAGGCTAGGCTAGGCTAGGTTAGGTTAAGTTAGGCTAGGCTAGGCTAGGTTAGGTTAGGCTAGGTTAGATTAGGATATGATAGGATAAGATAGGATAGATTAGGCTAGGCTAGGTTAAGCTAGGATAAGATAGGCTAGGTTAGGTTAGGATGAGATTGATTGGGCTAGGATAGTTTAGGCTAAGATAAGTTAGGCTAGGTTAGGCTAGGCTTGGCTAGGCTAGTCTAGGCTAGGCTAGGTAGGTTAGTTTAGGTTAGGTTAGGCTACATTAGGCTAGGCAAGGCTAGCTTACGCTAGACTGGGCTAGGCTAAGCTAGGTTAGGCTAGGCTACGTAGGTTAGGATAGGTTAGGTTATGTTAGGATAGTATAGGTTAGGTTAGGCTAGGTTACGATAGGTTAGGTTAGGGTTAGGCTGGGCTAGGCTACGCTAGGGTATGGTAGGTTAGGCAAGGCTATGGTAGGCTAGTGTAGGATAGGTTAGGCTAGGCTAGGGTAGGGTAGGCTAGCGTAGGGTAGGATAGATTAGGGTAGGTTAGGCTAGGATAGGGTAAGATAGGTTAGGTTAGGGTAGGTAAGGGTAGATTAGGCTAGGATAGGCTAGGGTAGGCTACATTAGGGTAGGTTAGGCTATGCTAGGCTAGGCTATGGTGGGCCAGGTTAGTGTAGGCTAGCCTAGCATAGGGTATGGTAGGCTAGGCTAGGTTAGGTTAGGCTAGGCTAGGCTAGGCTAGGCTCATGTAAGGTAGAGTAGGGTAGGGTAGGTTAGGGGAGCTTAGGTTAGGTTAGGCTAGGCCAGGTTAGGATAGGGTAGGGTAGTCTAGGGTAGGCTACCCTAGGCTAGGCTAGAGTAGGCTAAGCTAGGGTAGGGTAAGGTAGGGGAAGGTAGGTTAGGCTAGGCTAGGCTAGGCTATCCTAGGCTAGGCTAGGATAGGATGGTCTAGGATGGGCTACGCTAGGGTGGGATACGCTAGGCTCGGTTAGGTTGGGCTAGGCTAGGCTAGGTAAGGTTAGGATAGGCTAGGATAGGTTAGGTTAGGTTGGGCAATGTTGGGTGAGGCTAGGCTAGGTTAGGCTAGGTTAGATTAGGTTAAGATAGGTTAGGCTAGGCTATGTTAGGCTAGGGTAGTGTATGGGTAGGGTTGGGTAGGGTAGGGTAGGGTAGGGTAGGTTACAGTAGGTTATGTTAGGTTAGGCTAGGTTAGGCTAGGCAATGCTTGGCTAGGCTAGGCTAGGCGAGGTTAGGCTAAGCTAGGCTAGGCTAGGCTAGGCTCGACAAAGCTAGGTTAGCTAAGGTTACGCTAGGCTAGGCAAGGCTAGGCTAGGCTAGTCTAGGCAAGGCTAGGTTAGTCGAGGCTAGGCTAGGCTAGGCGAGGTTAGGCTAGGCTAGGCTAGGCTAGGTTAGCCTAGGTTAGGTTAGGATAGGTTAGGTTAGGTTAGGCTAGGTTAGGCTAGGCTAGGTTAAGCTAGGTTAGGCTCGGTTAGGCTACATTAGTTTAAGTAAGGCTAGGTTAGGTTAGGTTAGGTTAGGTTAGGCTAGGCTATGTTAGGATAGGTTGCGGGCGAGGCTAGGCTAGGATAGTGTAAGATAGTGTAGGCTATGTTAGGATAGGTTAGGCTAGGCGAGGCTAGGCTAGGCTAGTGTAAGATAGTGTAGGCTATGTTAGGATAGGCTAGGCTAAGCGAGGCTAGGCTAGGCTAGTGTAAGATAGGCTAGGCTAGTGTAAGATAGTGTAGGCTATGTTAGGATAGGTTAGGTTAGGATATTTTAGGCTAGGTTAGGCTAGTTTATGCTAGGTTATGCTAAGCTAGGTTAAGCTAGGATAGATAGGCATGGCTAGGTTAGGGTAGGCTCGGCTAGGTTAGGCTTGGTTAGGTTAGGTTAGGTTAGGTTAGGCTATATTATGATAGTCTTGGATAGGTTAGGCTAGGCTAGGCTACGCTAGGAGATGCTAGGTTAGGTTAGGCTAGGGTAGGGTAGGGTAGGAGAAGTTAGGTTAGGTTAGGCTAGGCT
>JAXQQM020062883.1:0-56513 GCA_034641835.2 Pinus albicaulis | reverse complement strand
ACCAGGAAAACAAATAAGCCTTGTCATAATAATATGGCTCTGTGAAAGGAAGCATGCTCTGCACAATGAGATGTGGAGGAAAGAGGGTGAATATGTGGATTACCAGGCTGTCAAGTTCTGTGTTTCAATGCACATATTCTTCAATCTCCCATCAAACTAGACTCCATAGGACATAGGATCATGACATTTTTCAAGGTACCTCCCATCAAACTAGACTCCATAGGATCACCATTTTTCAAAGTACCACCCATCAAACTAAACTCCACAGGATCATGACATTTTTCAAGGTACTACATTCACAAGGGCACCAAGAAGTACTACATTCACAAGGGCACCAAGAGGTACTACATTCACACAAGGGCACCAAGAGACCTATTGATATCAATTCATATCCTGAATCCAGATCAGTGAGGATTCCTGGAACCTCACCCGGCCACACAAAATTTCAACAGCAAATCTGTCTTAGAATCTGTCTGAGATCTATTCCTAGGAGACAGACTAGGTCCTTCATAGATCTGATCTATTCTTGGGAGATGGACTAGGTCCTCCAAACAGAGTTTGTGGAATTTCTTTAGTGCTCTTTCAGCCTCATATGTTAAGAGAAATAGATTTGATTCTCGGGAATTTCCTTGGTACTTTTTCGGCCTCATATGTTAAGAGCCTCATATATTAGGAGAGATACGAATGATTCTCGGACCCATTAGCGATTGAATCTTCTCTGATTCTCATACCCATCTTCTCTGATTCTCATACCCATTAGCTAATGGATCTGGGGCATTCCATACATGCATTGTATTGTTATGTTCCTGCACCCTTCATATGCATGCATTGTATTTTTATAGTCATCTGATTCTCCTGCAATTTACAGCCATCATTATACTCACATTCCCTTTTCCCTTTGATCAATAATCAATTAACAATCCATTTGACCTAGTCTGTGGGGAATAATTGAACATAAATATAATTACCTTATCTCCTTTAATTCTGTTTACTAAGCTCTAAAACTAGTGATAAAAAATACTAAAGGTGATCCAAGGGGAATCTCTTCATAGCCCAGAAACCCAAAACATCTATGAAATCCGATCTGCCCTGCACAAGGTCTCAAAGAAAAACAAAATAGGCCTTGGTGTCCTCAGAATAGAAGATATGGCATGAATATGAACCCTATTTTGACCTAATCCGCATAACCAGTAGAATATTTCAAAAGCTAGACAAAATTTAACCCTGATTTGACCCATTTTCAAGAGAAGGCGTCAATATGACCCCTGATTTGAACCGAATCCACATAAACAGTAGAAGAATTTTAAAATCTACACAGATGACACATTTCAGAGAATGAAAATACCACCATTGGAAACTGTTGATGACTATCCAAACTGGTCCAAACTCGTATTCAGGATCAGATTTGATATAGATGTTCAACAACATCAGAAAATGATAGCACCCTGTGCTTAAATAGCTCGTTGAAAAATAGCTGAAATCAATTTTAAAAAAGTTGACCTAATATTTACCCTAAATAATTAACTGCAACTAATGGAGTAAATTTAATTTTGGCATTTCGAAGCCAGAAAACTATATAAATGGCAGTTGGCATTTCAAAACCAGAGAATGGGGCAGATGGCTAAAGCGGACTTAAAAGACAAAGTATATATGAAATTTCGCAATTTCAAAATCATGATAACGCATTACCTCTCCCTTTCACTAAAGGGTCGCGTATAGAAATCCACCCCAGCTTTCCACAACTTTCTCTATGAATAACCATAGCAGTGCACAGAAAAGACCACACTAAGCTTTCCACAACTTTCGGTATGAATAACCATAACAGTGCACATAAAAGATTCAGCTTTCTCTATGAATACACATAACATGCACAGAAAACATTCAACTTTCTCTATGAATAACCATAACAGTGGGCAGAAAAGATTCAACTTTCTATATGGATAACCATAACAGTGCACAGAAAAAGATTCCACTCCAACTACTAATCAGGGCATTCAACACAATAATGGAGGCACTTGACTTATACTTCAACACCCATGTCTTGTTACCCTAAAAATAAAGAATATAAAAGGAATCGCAGGCATTACGGAAACATTCACATGCAGATATAATGAACGAATGCATCAAACCCTTAAAAAGGCAGAAAATGGAAAGAAAGGGCATACAAAGACATCATAGATAGAAATCACTGGGGGCGCCACAGCAATAAAATATTGTAGGATGTGTGGCTCAAAAGTGTTTGAAGACTCATCACAGAATATATCTCGTGAAGAATATATGAGTTCCAGTTTCATCACTGCCACCATTTCTCAAAACAAAACATTTACAGAATTCCATCTATCACCCTGCCTTTAACATTTACAGTCTCGAACCAAATCGTCCAGCCCGTAACGTTCGCTGACAGGCCCTACCCTACGCAACCCCAACATCATCAAAGGGCGAATGCAGATCCAAAACCCTGCAAGTTAGTAAATCGGGGTGAATACAACTCCATAAAATCACAGAGCGGTGAATCGAAGGCGAATGCAACATTTTAGGTTTATCCGCCCTTATTTTTCTTGGCTAAACCATAATAATTATTTATTTTTAAAATAATTTTGGGGCTATTTATACAAAACTATACAAAATAGGTTCTATATAAAAAATTTTTCTCATACTCACAGAACTTCTCCCTATGGGGAGTGAAGTGAAAGGATGCACCCAAGTCAATCAACCATGCCTCATGATCTACATGTGTACTTGAAGAAGAATCCAAGTACAATTCCCCACCTTCATCTGAGGTGGTTTTTGCCTCTGTAGAAGGAGCATCATCAGATCCCTTACCTTTCTAAGGAGCTTTAGATCTACAATAACTTTGAAGTCCCCTTCCTTTCCACATTTCTAGTGCACCTTTACAGGCTTTCCTGGAGATTTAGATCTCCCTCTAGATATAGATCTCCCACTCGAGGAATTATTTTTGTTTATGTTTTAGAATCTTCCTTGTAAAGACAAGGCATCTCCATTCTGACCCTCCATATTTTTTCATCTCATCTCCTCTGAGGGCAAGGATGCGACTATTTCATCAAACTTCAAGGTAGTTGTATTGCTACGTATTGCAACAACCAAACTATCCCACGAATCTGGTAGAGAACACAAAATCTAATGCACTTATCTTCATCCGAAATTTTAATATCAATAGATAACAAATGGATTACCACCGTATTAAAGGACTTCTGATGCTCTGTCACTAAGTTTTGCATCCTTCGTCCTCATGTTATACAAATTTTTCCATAGGAACAATTTTTTCACTATGATAGTATGAAATTGCTTGGAAGGTGTACCAAAAAGATCTCACTTAAGTCAAGAGTGACTAGTGACCATAACAACAATTGTGGCTGGTTATAATTCAGGTCTACAACAATTATGTGAGAAAACCCACAAAATATAGATGTATGCAAATCTAAAAAAACAAACAATGGAAATAAAACCGATGTAAAAACCCAATATTGGAATATCTTTGAAAGAAAAATAACTATATTAATGACACCTGGCGAAGGAGATTTACAAAGAATCGTAAGCCCACCTCAATGGGATGGGTCCTTTGATGTCATCTTCGCTTCAATATTCATATTTTCTTCTCTCTCAAATATGTGAAAACCCAAACAATGTAGAACTAAAAAATGGGAGTTCGAATGGTATGTGATGATGATAATGATCATGGTGAGAAATGAATGAAAAACCCTCTTATTCATAGCAAAGTATTGGGTTGATGTCAAAAATGGAGAATACTAAAATATTATTTACCAAAATCCAGATCTAATTGCTTGGAATACTTTATTATATTTTTAGAGAGGGAAAAGATATTTGAAATGGTTAAATATCTTTATTTAGAAATAATTAACAAATAAAATGTTTTATTAATTATTTCGCGAATAATAAGAAAGGCGTGAAATGAAACAATTATTAAATAATGATTTAATAATTATTCCAAGGATGGAGATAAGGAAAAATAAATACATGATGTCTTATTTTATTATTCCTAGGTGATTTAGTCAAACGTGACAAGGAATAGTTATCAAATAATGATTTAATAACTATTCCTAGAGAAAATTAAATAAATAATAGTTTATTTAATTATTCTCATGGGTTTTAATAAAAAATAACTTAATAAAAGTGGTTTATAAAATTATTTCTTATAGTGAAAGAGATTTTACTATGGTAAAAATAAACCCACATGGTGTATTTTGATCCACCTAGTTAGAAATGGCATGGAAATGGCTAGGTGATCGTTTTCTGGTGATAATGCACTGGAGACTTAAATTGATACAAAGTCCCTAACTTGTCCCACAAATCCTTCATCATAGATTCCCCTGATACATTTAACAATACTGAATTTGAGATACCCAACCGTATTGGGCTCTTTTATTTCTGATCCAACTTTGCCTAGTCTTCATCTGACATTGCCATTGGTTTATTACCCGGAACTACCATGATCCACTGATATTTATCCACTAGTAGATCCTCCATCTTGAGCTTCCATTGTTGAAAATTCTCACCATAAAAAATATTGATCTCTATCTTTCCATTGCTCGCCATCTTCTTTCACTGCAAGAATTGGTCTCGTAAATCTCCTATTGAATAGGGTCTACCACAGGCCCAAGAAAAACCCCTCGGCAGCAAAGGTGTCCCCTTGAAGTCAAAACAGCTCTAATACCAAATGTAGGTTTTAACCCTGTACATAAATTGTCTGCAAATGAATTCTTAAAACAAAAAGCAAACAATGGCGAGAGAATTAAACGTAAAACAAATATACATGAAGATTTTCTCCTGGATCCCAAAATCGAAACTACCAGATTGATTTTTCATTTTATTCCTTTCAATGTTACAATACATATATATACATGACGAAGAATTCATAAAACCCAATCCATTAAACCTAGATTAGAACATAACTATAGTTCCCTTGACCGAATATACAAAAACCACGGACAAAAAATCGTCATGCCCAAAACCATATGCAAAACCCATGCAAAAAACCATAGGTAGGTCTGCCCACCTATTATAGGGTCCATTTTTTTTTTCTCAGGGTGCTGCCCCGAACCCCATGTAGGGGGGTTACCGCCCCCCTGCTGCGCCTGGTGCAACGAACAGGGGGGTCTATCGCCCCCCCTGTGACCCCCTACGCATGCAACTAATCATGGAAATAATATAACACACACCCAACACTCCCATAATAAACCAATCTCCAAACAAATAGTAGGGATCTTCCTTGATGAACTTTACAAACATGGAATCCAACTTTGCTCTGGCACTCAAAGTTCTAAAGCCCACTTTACCACCCTTGAATTCCATTATGTTGAGGAATTTTCTTTGACCACAACATTTCCACTAGTATGATATAGTGTGGTAGATACCACAGTGCTGTTGGAGATCTAATGGAGCTTTTCTCTGTCAATGTAGTCTAACAACACATGCAAACTGAGAACCTTTTTCATCACAAATAGAACCAACAAATTTTTTATTAGAGTTGACATGGCTCCGTTATTCAACACCATAATTATGATAGTCATCCTACATTTTATGCCATCTCTCTCCTTCATCTAGGTGAGATAGCTATTGAAGGTTTTATAATATGAAAACTGATCCAAAATATTTGTTATATTATTTGCAATCCCCACCCAAAAGAAGCTTAATAACACTACCAGTGCTAACACCTTCATTTTTGAAACCCAAATTCCTACCTAATCTATCAACCAAGCCTAGTATTTTTGAAATTTCCCGATTGTGAGTAAGCAAGATAAATGACTCGGATGAGAGTGGGGATTTTGCATCTAATAATGACAACACATGTGATGATGATTGCCACCATTATTTATTAATAATCTCATCGAGCTTGGTACTTCGATGCGGATAAAATTATGAAATGATCAGGTAACTAATGTCTTTCCTTGGGTTTTGTAGCTCTTGTGTGGGGGGCTTCAAGATGTCAGTGCCTAGTAAACCAAAAATCTAATGTAATCATTACAAAATGAAAAGAAAAACTATGAGTGAAAACTAATATCAAAACATGAAACCTATATGTCACTAGCAATGACATAATAATAAATATAATAATAAAAATCACATTTTATCAAACTATAAAATTATTTAATTAATTATTAATAAAATTTCTTAATAATATAAAAGTATTCTCCCAATATTATTAAATTATTTAATTAATCACCAATGAAATTTTAAATTATTATTTAAATTCAAACAAATTTGTTCAAATTCAAACAACTCTATATTTTACTCCTTTGCAATAATATGTTATGACTCATCTTTTATATATATAAACCAAGATAGATTCATCTCAACTCTAGATTTATCAAGCGCTCAAGTTTTACAATCAATAAAGAGGTTTCCATGTTGAGAGATTTGATTCCTTTGAGCACTTTATAGAATTAGAGTTAAGATGGATCTAGGCTAGTATAATTAATTTGAGTTGAAAAACTATTTAAAGAGGAACAAGATTGTGAGATCTCCATCCAACTTAAACATAAAAGTTTGAAAATAAAAATACAAAGAGTGTTCTACATAAATTAACAATGGTAGGTAGTCCAATTGGTTGAAGCCCCCCTGCCAAGTCTTTGGCCCTCTGTCATGAGGCATGTGTTAAATTCTCCTTGGGTTCATGAGGGTCACACTTTGTATTTGAGTTGGTTGGGTGTGAGGCCCCTTCAGGTGGGCCCACCTAGGGGAAATTATGAGGAAAAATAAAGTCAAGTCAACACCCCTAGGCCCCATTCAAACACACCAAATCTAAAGGCTTGGAACCAGGTCATATGGAGGGGCACATGGAACAATACCCAAGTTTTGAAGGGCGACCAAGGGCCCATCGTGGACCCAACGTGTTAGGACGAACCTAATAACCTCTTACTAAATTCAATCCCCTTTTATGAGTGATTAACTTTCTCGTACTCATGGGGGCATTCTTATGTTGACCGCAGATTCTAAGAATATCCCAGAATTTGACAATCAAGAAAAATAATCAATTCTTTAACCCCTCTCTTGACCATCAAATTCTAAAATATTCATAGAATCTAGAATCAACCTAAATTCAGAAACTCATAAACTTAGCAACAAGACTAAATTCTTAACATGCCATTATTAAAACCCATTGTTACCATTTATTTAGAACATATTAGTTACTTGTGAAAACAAAGGTTTCTACTCTTCTTCCTTTTTCCGATGAAGGAGGGTTTCAATTTTGGGGATGCCAAAATTTGATTGAGTTATGTTGAAAACTATGTGGTAGAGTGACATAAATTGAGCAACACACGACATCTATAAAAAAAATTATAGAATAAAAATGGCGATGCCACAATATGATTGACTTGACGGGTATTGCTGGGCAATTGAGAAATTTTGTGAAAGTCACAAATTGAGAAGCATCAACGCGATATCTATAAAACTACGTAATTTAAAGTAGAAATAAGACAATTTGATTGACTTGCTTGGGAAACTATGTGACAGAATGAGACAAAGTTGAAGAGTATGGACACGGTAATTATAAAAATTCATAAAGTTAAAAGTGGGACGGATTAATATTATTGACGTGTTTAGGAAGCCAAGTATTAATTTGATTGACTTGCTTGGGAAACTAGTGTTTAGGAAGCCAAGTATTAATTTGATTGACTTGCTTGGGAAACCATGTGATAGAATCAGATAAAGTCGAAGAGTATGGGCACGGTAATTATAAAAATTCATAAAGTTAAAGGTGAGAGTATTGACTTGTTAACGAAACTATGTTCTAAATTCACACAAGTTAAAGGGTAATCCACGCTATGGCTATAAAAACCCATAAAACTAAAAGTGGGAATGAGAAAATTTGATTAACTTTGTTTGACAAACTCGTAGCGGATTCACATTAATTGAGAATAATAAACACACAAGTGGTTGAAAAAATTAAAGTGAAAATTTGATGAAAAAAATGAAGTGAAATCTTGATGTTTTTTTTTTTTTTTCAGAAGGAAATTTTGATGTGTATGACTTGAAAAAGTTAAAGACACTGAAAATGCTAAGATTGTCTACATCCACCATCAATTTGCAATCTCGAGAAACTAGAGTATCTCGATATTTTTCACTTTGTGGGTATTTGAAAGAACTTCCCTGTAAATTTGATCGGCTATCAAACTTAGAGACGTTGGACATGAGGGAGTGCTCCGGATTGAAGAAGCTGCATAAAATCGAAGTGAACTGAAATCTTTAAAGTTTGTAATAATCCATGATCCTGCGATGGAGGGATAGTGACTTTCCATTCCAAATGTCACCGTGGAGGTTGTGGTAAAACGCTTTAGTTTGGCTTGACGAGTGAACTTGTTAAAAGTTCAGGAATAATTGTCGTGTTACATCGTTTTAGTTTGGAAGGGCTCCAGGTGTGAACTTGTTGGAAGCTTAGGGATAATTGCAAAAGACAGAGCACTATAATAGATTTCTTCGTTTTAACTACACTGTTTTTATTTCAAAATCTATGACAGGTAATAATTTTTTTTCAAATTATTTATATGTGGTTACTATGCAAGAAATAGATTGTGAAGTACATCAAAGAAGAGCTTCTTCATACTTGTAAGAAAATGTATGTATGTTTGTTTTTTTTTTTTTTTAATTCGAAATTAGTTATTATAACATGTGTGGATCATGAGTATTGTTGATATTGAAATATATATAGTTATATAATATTGAAAATTGTGATGTTTTAAACAATTTTAATTAGGTCAATCAATCAAGTTTTTAGTATTACTATCCTTTGTTTATAATATTGATTTTAGGGTTTTTAATATTAATCATAGGATTTATATTCCTTGGGGTTTAATATTAAGCTTAGGATTTATAATATTAATTTGAGTGTTTAATATCAATCTCTTGGGTTTATCAACCTTAGGGTTTATATTGTTATGATTTAATATTAATCCTTTGTGTTTATCAATTCCTTGCGTTTATAATATCAATTCTTTGGGTTTATTAATCTAAGGGTTTATATTTCTAGGTCATAAGATTACTCATAAAGTTTATAACCTTCATCATATGGTTTAATATAAATCTCTTGGGTTTATTAATCCCTTAGGATTATAATATTAATCCTTTGGGTTTAATATTATTCCCCAAATTTATTATAACTTATCATTACTAAGCTACACACACTAGACATACATATTATAATTAATTAATTATAATAGTTATATTTAATTATAATTATAATGATAATATATATATATAAGTGTTTGCCTATAAACAGCGAGGGGGTTAACTACCTTTGGTCCGGTTTTTCCACCCTGCCTTTGCTCCAGTGATATGATCTTTAGGAAGGGATCATCTGAATCACTCAATATCATCTTCACTCAATGATGTTGGTAGGGTGTATCATTTAATAACAAGACGGTATCTTCATACTCTATGCTATGAATCACTTCATTATCAACCGGATGGATCAACATTCATTGCAATCTAGGGTGTCTTAGAGCATTCTTATACTCTCCTAGTCATTTTTGAATATTTTAGAAAAGAAATGAATGACAATTTTAGGATGACTGATCCTTATCATCCAGTACATATGATGTCCTTCTCGGGAGCTAGAGGAAGTACGTCTCAGGTTCACCAATTATTAGGTATGAGAGGATTAATGTCAGATCCTCAAGGACAAATCATTTATTTACCCATTCAAAGTAATTTCCGCGAAGGGCTCTCTTTAACAGAATAGATTCTTTCCTGTTATGGTGCTCGTAAAGGGGTTGTAGATACTGTTGTATGAACAACAGATGCTGGAAACCTCACGCGTAGACTTGTTGAAGTAGTTTAACACATTGTTGTACGTAAAACAGATTGTAATACTACTAAAGGTAATTTTGTAAACCTTATTCGAGGTCGGGAGAGGATCGAGAATCAAGTTGTTCTACAAAAACTAATTGGCCGTGTGTTGGCAAACGATGTATATGTAAATAGGTTTGGTGCTTCTTGAGTTATGTTGTCCTTGTCTTCTGTTCTGTGAGTTCCTGGATCCAACGTAGATGTGTTCCTCCTTCGTGTGGTGTGTGTAGTTTCTTTCTGCCTGTTGTTCATAAGTTTGATTGTGTGCTATGCTATGAGCTGATCTGTTTGCCTTTGCTTCATTTTTATCCTTCCTTTGTAATCCAATTCATGTAGTGAGAGGATTTTCTTGGCTATTAGGTATAGAGAGTCAGATAGTGAGCTTCTGAATAGGTATTAGGCCTGTTCTAATCGATGCTAAGCTCAAGCGGGTTGGGTCATGCACTTATCCCAATCCATCTTATATCTTCTGTGGGGCTACTTGCCCAGTATAAATAAAATGCCTTGGATAGACACATCGCACTGCACTCCACTACTACGGACTCCTGGAAAACAACTACAATATACTTTTCACTCCAACTGTACTAGCAAGCCTCATAGGTGCACTCCGCCATGTACAAAGGCACTCCACACACTCGCCCTTTGCAGATATAGGCCAGGGACGAACTTGGAAAGATAAGGGCCAGCAGTAGTAACCACCTTGCCTCAAAGACAATAACAATCGTCAGGAGCGCATTCGACAAAGGAAGACATTGGATCACCGCTTATACCTTGCACCTATATACATATATTCTACCACTTGGCATTCACACGGAATTCACTCCACGCCACCTAGAATGAATCCTATTACCTTTGGCTTTCCCGCCTTACTTGGATTGATTGATAACCTATCGATGACCCAACTAGTTCCTTAGTGCCTTACCCCGACTGGTTTATACCCTCGATTGTGGGGTAGGGTATTACGATTGCTAGGATGAAGGTGGGGTGTGTAATTTGCGTTCTTCTTTGTTGTTAAGGTAGACCCATAAGATGTAAAAACTCGTGTTTATCTTCCCAGTTATACCCCCCTTATAGCTCGTTTCTTGATAGACAACGATGCACTTTAAGGCTCTATACTCTAAGGCTTTCACTCTATGGAGCTTATTGCTATGGAAAAAGGCTATACCTTCTTATTCTTCGCTGAAGCTTAGGGGACACAAGTAAGTGGAAATAAATGCTCTGACTAACTGATATTGGTTCCATTGGTTCAACCTGCAATTACTAACTTATATTGGGTTCAACCTGCATAAGGAAGCTTATCTAAACCCAGTCATAATGCAACAATAGATCTAAGCTTAGCTAAAGCTAAATAGTCGTTTACTATTCAAAATTCACTCAGTTGAAAGAAAGCTAATTTCTCTTGATTGCAACAGAAATCTCATTTCATTCTGGCTTCTTCTCTTTTTCACAGAATGGAGACATTTGAAAAGATCTGGCTTGAACTCTCTCTTTTTAAAAGAATGGATACACTAAGGTCTTCTAAAGACAGGGTAGTTTACATATGGACTAAGGATTAAGGCTAAGGCAATACTGGGCCTTACTCTACTGGCTTAATACAATGACTATGAACTTACGGAGGCTAGTACCGGCAGTATAAAGTGCATGGATAACCAGAAGGAGTCATTAGTACTAGTCCGACTTAAGACTCAGGCTAAGACTATTGCAAGTACTAAGGCTATACCAGAGTAACTTACTAAGGCTAATTGTACTTACCTTAAAGTCTATATGGCTAGGACTAAGGCAAGTTAAGGCTTTCACTCTATGGCTTCAGGCAAGCTTGAACTCTCGGAAGCTAGTAAGACGGAAGCTAGTAAATCTTACTGTCTAGTAGCTCTTTTTTCTACGGACTCAAGCTTTCACTCTAAGGCTTGTCTCTAGAGCTATTACCCGTAGGCAAGTTCCTCTTCATCTCCAGGGATAGCAATAAAGAGTAAGAGACCTTCGGCAAGTAGCAAATTCGATCAACAGGCAGTGTGCTTCACAGTGTCAAAACCGTACCGTATCATGTAGGGGTATGTCCTCTTCTCTGTTAGGCATGTCTTGAAAGGGGACTGATCTCGAAAACATGTATTGGGTGGAAAGCCAAGAATCAATATACATTTGAACAATTCTCTCTCAAGAATGATGTTACACGAGAGCTACGCATAGTTTCTCAAATCTCCAAAGCAGCTATTCAGGTTACCACATGCCCAGGGAGGAGTGTGAGGTTAGTCGGTGGGAAATAATAAAAAAAGAAATCTAAGAAGCTTTCCGAGTAGGGTAACCGCCTAGGCCATGGAGTGAAAGAGAATAAAGTTGTGTCCTTTTAAATAAGGAGAAGACCTAGCTAGTAGAACTCCCCTCGCCATAGCAGCCAGACCAAATCTACTAATATATTACTATACAAGCTCGCATGGAGACGTTTCACTTGTATGTCACAATTGAGAGCATATATACTGTTTTTGTGAGATTTTTAGTCCTTTATTCTTAGGATTCTACAACTTACATAGATTCCGGGTCATATATTATGGATTATGGTGACAACTTGTTTCATAGGTTCTCGTGCATATATAAGTTGAACTTGTCATGTTCCTACAAATATAATAACAACTCTATTCATTGTAAAATGGGCTTTACCTTACCTTATAGCTTCCGCTTTAGCTCTTAGAAGGCCTATTTATCTATTTCTTGTGGCAAGAATGGAGACTTATCTATTTGGTGGATAAGCTAGAACTGGTGAGTATGCGGGCTAAGAAGCTAGGACTTTTTATTTGCTTCTACCTCCATTACTGCTAGAACATTTAGATCAGATCAGTCTATGGGATGGAGTCAGGGTCCATCACTTACAACCTATCCACCTGAAGACCTATACCTTCTATACCTATACCACTTGCTTCATTAATTTCTTAGTAACTACTGCTATGAACCCTTCTCAGGTATCAGGACTGGATGACTTCGTCCCTCACTCTTACCTTATTGTTTTGTGGGTAGCGCTAATTGCCAAGTCGGTGCTCATTCCTTTCATAATCGTTCCTTTCGTGATGCGAGTAGCAGTAGTATCGGGCCGGTAGGAAGTAGCAGTAGCAGGATATAGTAATAGCGGTCAGTATACTTAGTAAAGATATAGCAGGTCTCCCGGCGGCTTTCAGGGGAATCAAGGGGGCGGGGGGTGAAAGTGGTAATGGGTGCTTGCAGTTAATGGTCGGTCGAATGCCTAATTATACCCTCCCTCTATTACTTCCTGGCACGTCCTTAATGAGTGAGGTGGGCAGCAGGTCATTCTTTGTATTCTAGGGATTTTGCAACTTGCATAGATTCCGGGGACTGCACTTGCAGATTTCATAGCTGTTGGCTCTCTCATTGTTGGTTCAAATAGTGTTTTCTCCTGAGCTCCCTGCACTAGTGCGAAATCAAGCTGAAGCTGCGGTTTCAATTCTATCCACATCCTGAAGGTGCAGCGATACTACATACCCTGGCAGACAGTGCCACAATTAATTAATTATTATCATTATAATTATAGTTAAATATAACTATTATAATTAATTATAATATCAACTCTTTGAATTTATTAATCTAAGAGTTCATATTCTTAGGGTATAATATTATTTATAAGGTTTGTAACATTAATATTATAGTTTAATATGATTTTTTTGGGTTTATTAATCCCTTTCAATTATAATATTAATCTTTTGAGTTATTATTATTGTCAAAGATTTATAATATTTTGGCTTATTATATTAATAATAATTTTATTTAATAATATAAATAAATCCATAAATTTATAATAATAATAATAAAAAATTGTCATTATAATTGTTATAATTATTATCGTATTTATAATATAATGACATTAATAGTTTATAATATAATTACTATTATAACTATATATTTATTAAATGTCAATATTAAATTTATATTATTGATATTTATCTGACTATATCGACCGTATTTAATAATGTGATTGTGTATTAGAGTGATATTTTTATCTTTTTATATCAATCACATTTATTAATATAATTGTACTAGTTTAATAACTATAAATTTACAATATTAATAACAATAATATAAAAATTTTAAATTATTATTTTTTAAATAATCCTAATTCTAGCTTAACATGTTTGAATTTCGATTTTAAATTTCCTTTAAGCAATTCGAAAACGAAAACAACCACCCAAATATAATTAAAACACAAATTCATTCTAAAATCTTAATTTTCTTAAAGCAACAAAATGGTTTTTATTTAATTTTAATTAATTTTATGTATATATTCCAATTACATGCTAAGTAGTCGGGGTTGATATTGAAGTAATTTAAAGGAAATTTTTTATATTGTTAATTAAAATAAAAATATTATAATTAAAGTTGATTTATTATTTTGATTATGATATTTTATAATAATTAAAATTAATAAATTAAAAACAACAATATTATAGATTCTTTTGGATTTAAATAGGAAGTATAAATCTTTCTCAATTCAAAATTTGATATATATTTTAAATTAAAATTTGAAATTATATATAATATTTTTAAATTTGATTTTTTTTAAAGATAATAAATTTTATAAAAGCAATAGTGTAGATTCTTCTGATTCCAATATTAACAAATCTTAGAAACAGAGAGTGAATCTTTGTAACTCAGAAATTTGACATATATTCTAAATTAACTTTATAATTAAATATAGTATTTTTATGTTTTGATTTTATTTTAAAATTGGGAGTGCATTTCAACTTGATATCTTGACTTCATAAATCAAGGCTAAGTTTCTTTTGAAAATTCTTATATTTCTCTCATGGAAATTTTTTTGACCGGAGCTGCTTTTTCAGGTTCGGGGATTGATGGGATTGAGTTGACTTAAGAATTTTTGACGCAGCGTAGCAATGGATCGAATAAGCCCACAATAATACCCTTTAATTCTTCGCTCAATCCTTGTTCTATTGGAACCGAAACCCTTTTATAGATCAAAGAAAAAAATAACTCTTATATATTTCCGATCTCATACACCCTTTAAAACCATTTGAAACAACGTTTTTTATAACAATTATATATATATAATGCTGCAATCCCAGATCTGAATGAACCGACGGTTCGGATCAATTCGCCTCTCGTAATTGGCAATATACCACCACTTATATTGTTTAGCAGTAGCCCCGATGCGATATCAATACATCTATCGCAACTCCAATACACTTCACATTCAAAAGTGCGCGATGTAATATCAATCGGCGATTACAAATCGCTCTGGTTGATGTCACTACTAACTGTTGCAGCTTCCAGAACTCCGATGCGAAGTTTTCGGAGATCGGCGATCGCTATGTTTCAATGTTGTCTCCTCTAATCTCGGTGATATCTTCCGGACCCGAATCCACTTCAACCAGTTAATAACACTTCGCGTCCGGTTCATTGCTATATGGTGTGATATGGAAGCCTCTCCTTTCCATTCCGATGCGATAAGTTCTGTGGACCCGACGAATTTCAAAACTGATGTGTATATTAATTCAACTCCGCTCCAAAAGATCCGCGAAGTCTTTTTAGGCTATTTCTCTGTGTTAAAGACTTTTCCAGCTCACAGAATTCGACAACGCCAGATTTGCAATAAACACAGAATTCTTACAGTTTTAAATAAAAACACAAATCGAAACCACTTCAGAAATTACTAAGAAACAAACTCATCAAACTTATGGCTCATCATACATCGATGTATACAACATTCAATTTGTTCATAACATAGAAAAGGACAGAGTCTTAGCATTTTCCCAATTACACAGGAAAATAACCACTGTTACATACAACACAGTCCCACCACTCTGAGCTTTTTCACTCCACACCAAGCCTTTCTTAAATTCTCAAGAATCTCCTCTATCAACATTTTACTCCTTTTTTCCATTAATTCGAGATATTTTCCAAAGATATCTAACAACAATTTCCTATTTTTTTATAGATCAAACAGAAATCTGCTATTTCATAGCTTCTCAACCACATCTATACAAACAAATCTTATCTCTAATCTAAAATAAGACAATTTCTCACTTATTACAATAACAAACTATTTGAGAAGTCCAACCCTCTCAGTAAAATTGATTTTGACCAAACAGTCAATGAATTTCACTCTGTTTAGCCACAACATGTGAACAGATCTTCACGTCGCTGGCTAATTCCGATGCTCCTGGATCAAACTCCCGGGGAAGAAAATATTCGTCCTTCAGATTTTCAGGGTTTATTCCGTATCTCTGTAATTCAGCTGCTGTCAACCAACTGGAGTCTTCCATTGGTTGCTCTTTCTACTTGACTAGATATTGAAAATATGTTTGCCCTCAAGTTTTCTTGAATATTCTTTGATCCAAGATAGCTTCAACTTCTTTCTTGGATGCTTTTGGTACCTGTTCCTCCCAAACTACAGTTTGAATTTCATCACCTATAACTTCATTCTGCAATTCGGTCTCTGCCTCTTTGAATGGATATAAGTCTGCAACATTAAAAATGGGGGATATTCCGATTCCTTCCAGCAACTCGATCTCATATGCATTGGCTGAAAATTTGCTTCTAATTTTACAAGGTCCTATTTTCTTCATTTTCAGTATGTTATAAGTTTTTGTAGGGAATCTCTCTTTCCTCAAATATGCCATGACTAAATCCCCTACTTGAAACTCTTTTTCTCTTCTTTTCAGATCTGCTCTCTTCTTGTATCTCTTGCTGCTTTCCTGCAATTTACCTTTGACTTCTTTCTGTAGCTTTTGCATTTGTTCAACAAAATCTTCAGCACTTGCACTCCTGGATCCCTGTTTTCCCAAGTCCCTAAGCTCATATACTCCTCTCGGATGCATTCCAAAGAAAATCTGAAATGGACTCATTCCAGTGCTTCGGTTTGGTGTATCATTGTAAGCGAATTCAGCTTGAGCTAATGCCAAATCCCACTGTTTGGGATTATGATGTACCAAACTTCTTAATATATTTCCCAAGCTCATGTTCACTACTTCAGTTTGTCTATCTGTCTGAGGATGGTATGCTGAACTAAACCTGAGTTTAGTCCCCAGTTTCTTCCAAAGTGTCCTCCAAAAATGCCCTACAAATTTAGTGTCTCGATCTGATACAATACTTACAGGTAAACCATGCAATCTTACAATCTCTGAAAAGAATAAATTTGCTATGTGTGTTGCATCATTAGTCTTCTTACAAGCAATAAAATGGGCCATTTTAGAAAATCTGTCTACAACAACATAAATAGAATCATTTCCTCTCCGAGTTTTTGGTAAACCCAGAACAAAGTCCATACTAACTGCATCCCATGGTCGATCTGGTATGGGCAATGGCTGATATAGACCTGTATTTTGACTCCTTCCTTTGGCATATTGACATACCCTGCATTTCTCAACAAAATTTTTAACATCAGTTTGCATTTTAGGCTAGTAATAAAAAGCATTCACCTGAGTGAAGGTTTTATCTTGTCCAAAATGACCAGATAACCCTCCACTATGCTTCTCCTTAATTATGTTCTCCCTCATGGAACATTTAAGAATACATAATTGTTGCTTTTAAATAACAGGCCTCCTTGAATAAGGTATTCCATCCATTGACTTCTGTTATGGCTCACTGGATTCTGAACTGTTGTGTAGATGTCTTTAAAATCCTCATCATCCTTGAACATTTCCATCATTTCTTCAAAACCTACAACACCCACTTTAAACTCTTGCAAAAGAAAACTTACCCTGCTCAATGCATCTGCTACTTTATTAGACTTACCACTTTTATGTTTTATTACAAAAGTGAAACTTTGCAGAAATTCCACCCATTTGGCATGCTTCTGATTTAGCTTTGGCTGATTATTAATAAACTGCAAAGCATGATTGTCTGAATATAAGATGAATTCCTTTCGCAGTAAGTAATGCCTCCACTTTTTCAATGCCTGCACAATAGTGTAAAACTCCTTGTCATAGGAAGAATATTTCTTTTTCACATCATTTAATTTCTTGCTGAAATATGCTATCGGTCTTTGCTCTTGGCTCAGTACCGCACCCACTGCTTCTCCACTTGCATCGGTTTCTACTTGAAAGAATTTCTCAAAGTTAGGCAATGCTAGAATTGGCTTTTCTGTTATCTTCTTTTTCAGCAGATTAAAGTTCCTGGGCGGAAACGTGAAGCTGGGTTATGGTTGTTTGACCTCCTTGATTGTCTCAAGGATTGGTGCACAAACTTGACTAAACCCTTTTATAAATTTTCGGTAAAAACTAGCAAGTCCATGGAAACTTCTTACCTAAAATACACTCTTGGGAGTAGGCCAGTTCCTGATTGCTTGTACCTTCTCCGAATCCATTTTCAAACCTTCTTTGGAAATCACAAATCCCAAATATACCAACTCTTCTTTCATGAAACTACATTTCTTCAAATTGATTAGTAGTTTTTATTTCTATAGAGTTTTCAGGACTAACTTCAGATGTTCCAAATGCTCCTCTTTACTTTTGCTAAAAACCAGAATATCATCAAGGTAAACAACAACAAATTTACCTGTATATTCTTTCAAGACCTTGATCATTAGTCTCATGAATGTGCTGGGTGCATTAGTGAGCCCAAAAGGCATCACTAATCACTCATACAGTCATGTTTGTTTTGAAAGCCTTTTTCCATTCATCGCCTTCCCGAATTATGATCTGGTGATACCCGCTTTTCAAATCTATCTTAGTAAAGTACCTGGATCCACTTAAACAATCCATTAAATCATCCATTCTGGGCAAAGGAAATCTGTACCTGACTATTATCTTGTTGATAGCTCTGGAATCGGTGCACATGCGCCATTCTACTCCCTTCTTCGGACTAAGTATCGTTGGCACAGCACATGGGCTCAGAATTTCTTGAATCAGCCCCTTATTTATCAGCTCCTGTACTTTCCTTGCAATCTCTGCGTTTTCCTGGGGAGTTAGGCTATACGTAGCTTTATTAGGTAGACTTGCTCTTGGTATTAAGTCGATATGGTGGCTCACACTTCTCATCGGTGGTAATTCATTCGGTAATTCATCAACAATGATATCCATGAAATTATTTAACACAACTTGAATTTCTTCAGGAAAATAATTTAAATTCGTGGAGGTTAAGATTACCTTAGGTCTCCCTATGATAGCGAAATGCACCTCCTCGCTTTTATCGACCTCCTGTAGCAATTCTTTGCCACTTATCAGCATAATATTATTTTCAGGAAATTCTTTATCAACATCATTCTTCACTGGCAACAACGTGTGTTTAATTATGTCCTTCTCTATGGTATATGTGTTCCTTCTCCCATCGTGAATCACTTTCCGATCAAATTTCCATGGTCTCCCCAATAACACATGACATACATCCATGGGCATTATGTCACATAGGATCACGTCTTTATATGTGCCGATCTGCATCTCCACATTACATTGCTCTGTCATGATGACTTGGTGGCCCTTCTGAAGCCAAGACACTTTATAAGGTGCAGGATGTGCCATCCTTGTTAACCCAAGCTTTTCCACCATCTCTGTGGACACAAGATTGTCAGTACTCTCGCTATCAATTATAACCTTATAGCCCTTACCCTTTGATTTACATGTGGTTCTGAAAAAATTCTTCTTTTGCGCAGGTTCTCCAGTCTCCTTTTTTTATCTAAGCAAATTTCTTCTAAGCAACAGTGATTCACCTTCTTCAGGTGGTTCCTATTTCTCCACAATTTGAGGTGGTTCTGGCTCTGCCTCAGCCACATTTTCACCCCTCTGGCTTGCTGATTTGTTATGAGGACAATCCCATGACATGTGTCCCCATTCTCCACAGGTATAACACCTAACATCTCTTCCTCGCCCCCTTCCTCTAGGCATGAATCTTCCTCTACTAGATTCACCCTTCTGTGGTGATCTTCCACTTGAACTTCCTGTTTCAAACTAATGTTGTGTTCCTCTAGATTTGGCAGCTCCTCTACCTCTCGCTGAGCTCTTTCCTCTGTTCCTTTGATTCTGTTTTCTCAATATTTTCTCTTCTGCCTTCAGACTTGCTTGATAGGCATCCTCAACAGTTTTCAGACTTAACAGGCTAATCTCATCTTGTATTTCATACCTTAGCCCATTAACATATCTAGCTATTTTCTCCAAATCATCTTCTACATGCCCTGTTCTGATACTTAATTTATAAAATTCTTCTGTGTACTCCTTAACAGACATTCCTTTCTGCTTCAGATTTTGCATTTGCTTAAAAAGATTCAAATGATAGTCTTTAGGAAAAAACGTGGCTTTCAGTTTACTTACCATTTTATCCCACTACTTGATCTTAGATTTCCCTTTTCTCGTTCATGATGTCTGTACCTCGTCCCACCAGATGGATGCATGACCTTTCAATCTAGTGACTGCAAACTTCACCCTCTTATTCTCCTCAATCTCTTCATAGTCGAAGTACTGATCTATGGATCTGATCCAATCCATAAGCTCCTCCGCATTCAGACTCCCTTCATACATAGGAATCTCCATCTTGGGTTTGCTTCCAACCTTTTCCAGCATCTTGATGAATTTGACATTTTCATTGTCTTCTTCTACTTCCACATCTGCATCAGATTCTTTTGAAGAACTTTCAGCTCCATCATCAGGCGCTCTTCTTTGGGCTGTCTCCATTGTCTCCATTCGTGCACGCAAATTCCACACTTCTTCTAACAGAACTGCATTTGGTTCTGGTCTTCCTCGACCAATTCCCCTTCTCGGTGGCATCTTTGCTGCAAATACCCCTTTCTTCTGCTCTGATACCAAATTTTGATGCAACGTAGCAATGGATAGAATAAGCCCACAATAATACTTTTTAATTCTTCGCTCAATCCTTGTTCTATTGGAACCGAAACCCTTTTATAGATCAAAGAAAAAAATAACTCTTTTATATTTCCGATCCGATACACCCTTTAAAACCATTTGAAACAGCGCCTTTTATAACAATTATATATATATATATATATATAATGCTACAATCCCAGATCTGAATGAACCGATGGTTCGGATCAATTCGCCTCTCGCAATTGGAAATATACCAACACTTATATTGTTTAGCAGTAGCCCTGATGCGATATCAATACATCTATCGCAACTCCAATACACTCCACATTCAAACGCGCGCGATGTAATATCAATCGGCGATTACAAATCACTCTGGTTGATGTCACTACTAACTGTTGCAGCTTCCAGAACTCCGATGCGAAGTTTTCGGAGATCGGCGATCGCTATGTTTCAATGTTGTCTCCTCTAATCTCGGCGATATCTTTCGGACCCGAATCCACTTCAACCGCCACAACATCTGTTATCCTGGCTCATTACTATAGCAGTATATAGCTCTCCTTTCCATTACATGCGATAAGTTCCGTGGACCCGACGAATTTCAAAAATTGATATGAGGAGCACTTAACCTCATTCAAGCCAAAAGATCCGCGAAGTCTTTTTAGGCTATTTCTATGTATAAAGACTTTTCCAGCTCAAAAATTCGACAACGCGCATTTGCAATAAACACAGACTTGCGCTTTAAATAAAAACACACATCGAAACTACCAAACAATTACCAAGAAACAAAGATCAAATCAGAGGGTTTTAGCATACATCGCATGTATAGAAATATCTTAATTTATTCATAATATAGAAAAATACAGAGTCTCGGCATTTGCCCAATTACACAGGAAAATAACCACTGTCACACACAAAACACAGTCCACCACGACTCTGAGCTCTCGCTCCACTACAAGCCTTACTAATTCTACTCCTCATCACATTTTTCTCCTGTTTATTGTTTTCATTAATTCTTCTAATAATAGCTAACAACAATCTCCTATTTTTTTCTAAAGATCTTAACAGAAATCTTCTATCTCTTAACTCTCGGTTACACCTGTATTAACAAATCTTATCTGTAAATCTAAATAAGACAATCTCTTATTTATTACAATAACTAACTATTTGAGAAGTCCAACCTCCTCAGTAAAACTGAATTTGACCAAACAGTCAATGAATTTCACTCTGTTTAGCCACAACATGTGGACAAATCTCCACATTGTTGGCTAATAATTCCGATGCTGCTGCATCACTTTCCTAGTCCATTGACAAGGGTAACAGTCCCTTTTCCAGTGATTTTAGCAGATCCACTTCCAAAGGATACATTTCCATTTTTCTTGTTCAATGAGATAAACTTCTTTTGGTCACCTATCATATGTCTCGAGCATCCACTATCCACGAACCAATGATTTTCTTCACTATGAGCACATAGAGCTAGGCCACATTTATCAGTTTTGAGATTTACGTTTTTAGCTTTTTCCCTTTTGAGAGGGCAATTTTGTTCATTATGATCATAATCATCACATAATGAGCAAGACGGATCAAACTTAGCCAAAGGATCAAAGGAATTGTAAGTTTTGATTTGTTCTTTCTCTTTAGGCCCACGCAGTTGGTTTGGTTGATTATTCAATCTTGGTGCTTCATTCTTATGAGCCTTGCAATGCTTAGCTTGATGCCCAAAGTTTTTACAATTGTAACAATGCCTAAGAAAAATAGTTTGTTACCTATTGTAGTATACATAGCTTGAATCAACATCCTTCCTTGGAGTTGCTCTTTCAAATCTTGGTTTTGAGATGTGACCTTTTTCCTGAGATGATTTTTCTTCTTTTGGATGGCAAGAGAGTACATCAGCATAACTTCTGGCATTATTCTTCATACTTGATGATTTTCCTTTGAAACCAATTTCAGACTTGTCATGTTGAGGTCTTTGAGTGTTAAGAATGTTGTCAAGAGCTAGAGAGCTTTGCCAACTCCTTTTGATTTGCTCCAATTCCTTTCTTAGGGACAATATTTCAGCTTCACGTTTTTCACAGATATCATCCTTCTCTTTTAACTTGATGTTCAAGAAGTCTTCCCTTCTTTTTGCTTCCTCTCTTTCTGTTTTGAGAGAAATTATCTTCTTTTGTAGATTCTCATTTTCTTCAATGGCACTCATTAGCAAACTATCCATGTTTCTTTCATCTTCTATTTCTGAGTCATCATCATTTGTAAATGCCATGAATAGTGTTTCTTTGCTTCCTACATAATTACTTTCCTCATCTGATTCATCATCGCTTTCTTTGTACTAATGCACATTTCTAGTTGATTTCCTCTTTATGACTACGAATTCATCTTCATCAAACTCATCTTGTTTAGAGAAGAAGTTCTTCTTATTAAACCCTTTCTTCTTGTACATCATTCTTTTAGAGTACTTTTCATCATCACTATCATGTTTATGAGGACATTTTGCAGCGTAATGACCTATTCTTCCACAATTGAAACAAATAAGAGGGTACTTACCTTTTAGCTTAGATCCCCTTTTTAGTCTTCGTACAAATTGAGCTAACTCGTTTTCAATATCTGATTCATCGTTGTTGTAATTCCATCCTTTTCCTTCTTTTGTAGATTTTGAGGCTTTGAAAGCTGCTTCTTTGAAATTTGGGATCCCTTTCCTCATCTCATAGGCAATAAGAATTCCATGAAGTTCATCCATATTGAGAGTATCTAGGTCCTTCATTTCTTCTATGGCACTTACTTTGGATTTGAATCTGTCAGGAAGTGATCTCAGGATTTTTTGAACTGTGGTGCTTTCTTCAATATTTCCCCCTAGTCCTTTAAGAGAGTTAACCACTTCAGCTACTCTGAGGAAGTATGATGCAATACCTTCTTCATCATCCAAACAGACTCTCAAATTGTCTTCTAATGGTTTGAAGCTTTGCCTTCTCAAATTTGGAGTCCCCATCATATAGAGAAACCAATTTATCCCATACTTCTTTGGCTGAGTCACAGTTCATGAATTTCGTGATTTCGGAATCGGTGATTCCACTAGTGATGGAATTTAAAGCTTTGGCATTAGCAATGTAGGCTTTTCTTTCATCAGGATCAGTTGGAAGACCGGTGGGAGCTTTGTATCCATCCAAAATAGAGTGCCATACTTCAGGGCCAAGAGACATTAGATAGTAGCACATCCTCTTTTTCTAGAAGCTAAAATTTGTTCCATCAAAGATAGGGAATTTCCCTGTTGCTGCCATGTTCTTCATTGTGCCTAAGAATCCTTCTTCCAGTTGTTAGGCTGATAATGAAGAAGCTGGCTCTGATACCAATTGTTGGAAATACTGAGAGAGGGGTGAATCAATATTTCTTTTCAATTGTTAATTATTTCCAGTTAGATTCTTCACAATTAAAGACAGAGAGATATGTATAATAATGATATTAAGAAATAAAGAGAACTTCAATCCCTTTTTAATAATAGTATACAATAGATGAGAGAAGGGCACCAACCCTTTTAATGAAACAAGCACCAACTTGGTCTTTGATGAGGCTCCGACCTCTAGGGCTTCGACCCTATCTTCTCAAGGCACCAACCCCTAGGACACCAATCCTTCAACTTTTAATAAATAGAATGTATAAGTAACTTACATCAGTTTCTCCACAAGTATGTTCCAAAGTTCCAATTCTTCACTGCACAAATATCATTGTTAAAATCCTCCAATACTATTCAATCATCTGAGATTTTGATATTGGTTTCGGGCCCCCTTTTCTTTTTATCAAATGTAGTTTATGATGCTTCAATACAAACAAAACTTCAACTCTTAATATTGACCTGTTCAAGCCTCCACTTGCTGTCCAAAAAACTAATTACTTGAATTTATTATCCACAGTCTGAAATATGAGGTTATACCCCACGAAACCAAGGTATGGAGGCACCGAACAGAACTATTTTAAACATCACAGGTCCGAGTTAACAGATTCTAGGTTCTATGCAGATGGTTGGCTACAGGTCCGACCTCCAGATCCTAAACTGAAATCTCTGCAATACAAGCTTTCTACTTGTGATCTGAGCCTTTATGGATGTGCTTATTCGAGCCTAAGATCTGTTTTCTATATATCCATAATATCACAGGAGGTTTCCACAAAACTAAACAACAGTTTATTACAGGTCAAACCCTTAATATTCCTCCACAGATATGTCCGCAATTTTTCCACTTTTCCGAGCTATTCTCACATGTCTGATTTCAAAAAAAATATTGGTCTGCACTTCTTTTTAGTCTGCGATATCTTGTTCAGTATTCACCGCAGAATTTGACCCAAACAATAAAACCTTAGGCTCTCAACTTCCTTAGTTCATAAGATGTGAACTTCCTTTTTGTTTATTTTTCGTTGGTTTTTCAAATTGGTTGACATATGAAAGGAAGGAGCACAGACTTATATATATACAAATTTTTTAAGTGAACGAACATGTCTCTTTGGTGGTGAGGCCGACTAGAATGAGTGGGCTTAGGTCGGCTAGAAAAAATATATTTTCTTAAACTTAAAAAATCCAATATCTCACAAACCGTTGGGAGTTTCAGGGAAAGAAAAGGCTCATTGGAAAGAGGGAAAAATCCTCTTTAATATGGTCTAGGATTCATTGTGAAAGGATGCCTCCAAGGTGTCTAAATTTATTTTTCTTTGTGACTATTCATGAAATTTTAGTGTAGAAGGTGATTGGGACAGTAAGAGATCATTAGAGCTTCTTCATCATGGTGTGTCTTCTATGTCATCATCATGCCATCATATGATAGTGCACATGTATGTCCTCATATGTCATAGTGCAGCATCTATCAATTTTCCATTCAGAGAGCTCATCAAGAGAGCTTATATTTCATCAATGACGACCAACACTGAATTCACTAGAAGATTGGTGGAGAGGTTTGACAGAAAGGATCCAAAAGCACCTTTCATGAGCCTTGCAAAGTTGAAGCAGTCAAGTAATGTAGAATCTTATATCTCTGAGTTTCTGAGATTATCTGTCATGGTTCTTGGTCTGTCTACAGCAAGGAGGGTGTACATGTTCATTGATGGCTTGGATAAACCTTTGCATGGGTTGGTTAAATCTACCAAGCCCATCACTTTGCATTATTTCATTGAGAGGGCTAGAGACCTCCAAGATGCCTTGCCAAAAGCAAAGGCAACTTTTCAGAACAAGGCCCCTTACCTTTCGAAGGGGAAGGAAGAGAAAGCTGCTCCTCCCAAGGAGAGCTCATTCAAGAAGCCTCTTGATATTGAAGTCAGGATGGCGTTGAGAAAGGAGAGGCTACGTTTCACTTGCCAAGAGTCATGGGCACCTGGACATATATGTGGTGCTGGGAAAGCACACTACATAGAAGTCTTCTCAGATTTTGAGGTGGAAGAAGAAGATGATGAACCAAGAAGAGGTCACATCGCTGACAATGTTGAGGGAGATCTAACACCATCTGGAGATGGGAATGGAGCCTTTGCTCCAATAGGAGGAACTCTTGCATATTTGAGAGGGGTACCTAAGTACTTGACCTTAAGAGTACATGGTTCAATCATGAATCAAAGGGTTTCTAAACTGATTGACAGTGGGGCAACCCACAAATTTATTGATGCTCATCTTGTGCAGAGGTGGGCAATACCCACTGATACTTTTGAGGGATTCTTTGTTTTGGTCCCAGGAGATAGAACCATGAAATGCATACACTATGTCCCATCACTTTCTGTCACTATGAGGTCCTACACTTTGGTGGATCACTTTTTTGTAGTTGACATACCAGACACCAATATCATTTTGGGTGTCCAATGGTTGATTACATTGGGGAAAGTCACCACTGATTGGAAGGCTTTGCAAATGGAATGGGTGGACATGAAGAGTAGTGAACCTCAAATGATCCAAGGCATGCATACTTACCCTTCACCTAGCACTTCCACATAAACAACTGAGATGGATTTGCGCAGTGGAAGCAAGGATCTTACAGTCCCTTCTCTTATGTTCATGAGAATTCTGCATGGGACATTCTTATCTAGTGGAATTCCACTTGGGAGGCCACCAGATTCAGATCTTGTGGGGGAGTCCTCACAAAGTGTTGCTCCAAATTTAGATCTAGGAGGGATTGGAGCAATGGAAGACAAAGCTACAGCGCTGGGGGGCTTGTGACAACTCAAGAGTAAGGGGGATCTTCTTCCTTCATCACTATCACCCCCTCTCATTTCCAGATTTGCGCTGTGGGAGGAGAAGAATGCGAGAATCAACCTTCCAACACACATCTTTGGCATGAGAGTTGTCAAATAAGAGATCAACAACATGACAGACACTCCCATGGATGTATCATCAGTGTTGTCATTGTTGAGCAGTGTGGATCTGTACTGGAAATCTCAACTGCTTGTAGAGTATTCCAAAGATCTCCACACATGTATGATACTAGATGACAGTGCAAAGATGTAATACTCCATACACATAAATTTAATTTGCAGACAAAATATTTAAATTAAAACAGTGATGTATTTCCATGAAATGTAAAGTTCCATACACAGAGAATTAATTGCAGACAAATTATATACAGCAGTAATGTATTTTAATGAAATCAGCAGTGAAATTTAATTGAGAAACAATCAAATACATAAGAGAAATACCTGGTACACAGTGGATGGTTTTAAATGGTGGTTCTTTTCCCGTGATTGCTGATGCTGAGGATAGTTAAACAATTCCCCGAAAAAATCAAGTCCTCCCAGCCAATCCGGGAACAATCCCAGACCCAGAGGATGTCTCCTCTGCCCCCGTGCCCAGATATCCAAGAAGAACCGAGACTCCCAGGCAAATTCAATCTCCCAATTCAGTGTAACTTCAGCAAAATTCCTTTTCTTTTCTCCCCCCCCCAAACCTCCATATCACCTCCCTTAAATAAGTTCCATCCACCGCCTCCTACTTCCGAGGTCTTTTCCCCATATTAATTGTGATATTTTCTGTATTTATGGTGCTGTACCTTTCATTAAATTGAGATAGGAATATAAATTAAACAATCCTCCTCCACCGCCTCAAACCTCCCGAGGCCTTATCCATCCCTATGTTCATATTAAATGTTTCTTTTCATGGTGGGTGATCCATATTAAGGTGAGTACGAATATACATTTTATGAAGGTGGGATTATATAATTATTTTATTTATAGAGCTTGGGGCTTCATTTAAATTCCTTTAATATTAATTGTTTTAATATTGCATACTCATTTTAACTTAAGGATTAACTCTATTATTTCATTTCTTTTATTACCTCTTTTCATAAAATTTATACTTAGATGATCTTAATATATAGATCTGTAATCTTAATATTACGTTCCCAATCTATGTAATCTTGATATTAGTAGGTGGGTGTACTAGTGCGATGTGGGCAGTATAGGCAGGTGTAACTATCAAATGCCTATATCGTTCACACGCTAATATCATTTTGGGTATAACTTGGGAATGGGTCATTACATACTTCCTCCCTTCAGAAAACTTCGTCCCGAAGTTTATGGTTTTATATACTCAGATCAATATTGTTTTTTTTAGAGATTAGGGTGATTGTAGAATGCTTGTATTTTAAGATTGAATTTCCGTTTAAATAAGTATGTATCTGTAATTTAAGTGTTACTTTCCCTCTTCACTGAATCTTCAAACTATTCTAAAATCATCCGATCCTTCCTAATCTCTTCCACTCCCATCCTATCCGTCCTCTACAGGAATATGCCATGGCATCAGTTTTATTGATCCATTCATAGACCTCAATGATATCAGTGTCGATTACGTCGACCTGACATGCTGGTAGGCATCCGATAGTCATCATCACACGTCTAGGGAAGCGTGACTCGCACAGTCCTCCCATGACTCCAGGTATTGGAGGATAAATAGTGGGCAACACCTCCACTCCTCCCAATAGGACCAGGGTCAACACCCTATCGTGGGATCTCAGGGAGTCTCAGCGGTTCTTGGAAATCTGTCATCACGTAGATTGTTTCGGTAAACTGTTTTCTGCATGATACTCACTGGTACATAATCTGCAATGTAAACACTCGTGCACATATTACAACATATGCATCTATATTGTTCATAACCATTTGTTACCCATATAACAACCTCTACGTATTCAAAATATTTTGACATGTATGATATCAATCCCAGAACTTATATATAAAAAAAAAATTGTTTACATAGGTATCCATATGTTCAATAAAATTTCTCATTTCCGATGCTGCTTTTGTTTCGTTCATTCATGTTTTATTTATGATGCATTGCTTTACCATTTTCAATCTGTATACCCATATGTTATCATATTCAAAATGTAGTTACTCTTTTATTTCCTTTCCTGGAATCATATTTGAAATGCAATGAAATAAATTGACAGATATTTTCGTCTATAATGTCTAATCTATGATTTCACATTCTTGCAATGTTAATTTAAATGACATATTGCATATCGGTGTCCATGCACCAGTGAATTTTAAACAAACAGCATATATCCTGTATCAGTAGAGTGAAGTAGCATTCTAGCTTTATGGGTATCCATGTACCAGCAAAGTAAAAACTCATCTTTACATAGTGTTTCAAAATGTCAAGTATCAAAATAGAGCAGTCATATACATAAAAGTTTTCAGTTCTCAAAATTTAGCATAAGCTGGGGTAATTCTGGCAGAAAGTCTCAGCATCCTCCCAAGTCGCTGATCCAGGACTATACTTGTCCCATTGGACTTTAACTTGGTCTATCCGGCGGTTCCTGAGCTGTCGAACCCTACGTTCCAGAATACGTAATGGTTCGACCGTTAGGGTTCCCTCGTCCGATACCTGCAGTTCCTTCCATTGAAGGTCATGAGATTTATCAGCAATATAATGTCGTAAGGCAGATACATGAAATACATTATGAATTTTATGCAGGTGAGGTGGCAGTGCAAGACGATAAGCGACTGGTCCGACTTTTTCCAGGACTTCAAACGGTCCAATAAACCGGGGGGATAATTTTGTCCCCCTCCCAAACCGGATGGTGCTCTTATTTGGTCTGATGCGAACGAAAACCCGATCTCCTACCACATAACTTCTATCTGTCCTGTGAGTGTCCGCATAACTTTTCTGTCTATCCTGAGCCTCTTTTAACCGTTGTCTAATCAATTTTACCTGATCCTCCATCTCTTGGATCAAGTCTGGTCCGACGATTATTCGATCTTCTAACCTGTCCCAACTTAACGACGTTCTGCAAGGTCTTCCGTATAATGCTTCAAATGGCGGCATCCCGATCGAACTATGGTAGCTATTGTTGTAAGCAAATTCCACCAAGGGTAAGTACTTTTCCCAACGTGACTGTTGGTCCATCACATACATCCTTAGCATATCCTCGAGTACTTGATTTACCCTTTCTGTCTGTCCATCGGTCTCAGGATGATAGGCAGTACTCAAATTTAACTGAGTTCCCAAGGCCGACTGCATACAATTCCAGAACCTTGATGTGAATCGAGGATCTCTGTCGGATATAATTTTCTTAGGTACCCCATGTAATTTGATGATTTCATTTATGAATACCCGAGCTACATCAACTACTTCATATGTATCTCTTACTGGGATGAAATGGGCGCTTTTTGTTAATCTATCCACCACAACCAGAATGACATTATGCTTTTGTTGCGTAAGAGGCAGCCCAACGATAAAATCCATAGAAATTATCTCCCATTTGGTCATAGGGATGTCATGAGATTGTAAGAGACCTGCTGGGTGACGATGATCAGCTTTTACTTGCTGACATTCAAGGCACCTAGCGACAAATTTGACAATGTCGTTTTTCATGCTTGACCAGAAGAAGAGTCTCTTAGTGTCAGCATACATCTTCTTTACCCCAGGATGTGCACAATATACTGCTCGGTGTGCTTCCTTCAAGATGGTGTTTCGGAGATCTCCACTATCGGGTATATACATCCTCCCGTGAAATCGTAGAACTCTGTCCTCTTCTAAATCATACCCTTCGAACTTAGGTTCCTTCGATTGGTTGCTTTCGAGTCCTGACCTTACTTTTAAGTACCAACTATCTCTTACAAGATGTTCAAGCACTTGATTTCTCAAGTTCACCTTGATAGGTACGAGGGAGAATATTCGGGGTCTTCTACTTAAGGCATCTGCTACCACATTCTCCTTCCCTTTGATATATGAAATCGCAAAATCATATTCGCTTAGGAGTTCAGTCCATCGTCTTTGTCTTGCATTTAAGTCTCTCTGGGTGAATAAATACTGCAAACTTTGGTGGTCACTTTTAAGCACAAAGTTTCTCCCCACCAAGTAATGTCTCCACATCTTTAAAGCTAAGACCACCGCGGCTAACTCCAAATCATGCGTAGCATAAAGTTCTTCATGAGTTTTTAATTTTCTCGAAGCATATGCTATTACGCCTCCTTCCTGCATTAAAACTGCACCTAACCCTTGTTTAGATGCGTCAGTACACACAGTAAAATCTTTATCCATATCCGGTACCCGCAAAATCGGTGCACTAGTCAATAATCGTTTGAGTTCAGAAAAAACTTTATCACACTCCTCAGTCCACTCATACTTAACACCCTTGCGCTGAAGGTTTGTGATGGGTTTTGCAATCTTGGAGAATCCCTCCACAAACCTTCGGTAGTAACCTGCTAAACCCATAAAAATACGCACTTCATGTGCATTCTTAGGTATCGGCCACTCCCTGATTGTATTTACCTTTTCAGGATCTACGAAGATTCCTTCGCCTGATATGATATGACCTAAGTAATGGATTTCCTTCTGAAAGAAAGCGCATTTGGATAATTTTCCATATAACTTGTGCTCTCTGAGACAAGATAACACTATCCGAAGATGCTCTTCATGCTCCTTCTCATTCTTAGAGTAAATGAGAATATCGTCTAGGAAAACTTGTACAAATTTGTCAAGATATTTGCGGAGAACGCTATTCATAAGGTTCATGAAGACTGCAGGTGCATTGGTCAACCCAAATGGCACCACAATGAATTCATAATGCCCGAAACGAGTTCGAAATGCGGTTTTAGAAACATCATTCTCGCTTATCCTGAGTTGATGATACCCTGATCGCAGATCGATCTTTGAAAATACTATAGCACCTTTCATTTGATCAAAAAGGTCGTCAATGCGAGGCATCGGATACCTATTCTTTACCGTGGCCCGGTTCAAATCTCGATAGTCCACACACAGTCGTAATGAACCATCTTTCTTTTTGACGAAGATTACTGGAGCACCCCATGGTGAAACACTGGGTCGAATGTGCCCTACATCTAACAGTTCTTTTAGCTGTATTTGCAACTCTTGAAGTTCCGGGGCAGTCATTCGGTAAGGAGTTTTAGATATAGGTTCCGTACCAGGTTTCAATTCAATGGTGAGGTCTAGCTCTCTCCTAGGAGGCAGTCCAGGTAGTTCCTTTGGAAAAACATCCGGAAATTCTGCTAGAATCGGATACTGATCTAAGGAAGGCCCTTTTTCTTTGCTTACCATTTGAACGGCATACACTTGAAAACCCTTCCTCAAGCACCGCTTCATCTGCATGGCTGAGATGAAACGCAAGGATACCTTTCTCTTAATACCTTGAATTTGGATTGTCTCACCCATATCATTTACGCAAAGTATTGTTTTCCCGGAACAATCTACCCATGCTCGATGAGATTCTAACCAATCCATTCCTATCACCAGGTCGTAAGTACCTAGGGCTGTGACATAAACTTTTAGTTTGGTCAAACAGGCTCCTAGATCAACTTTGCAATCTTCCACACATAATTCTACCGATTGAAGGTCTCCTGAAGCCATTTCTACCTGTCTAAAATCGTCTTGTTTGCAGGCTGCCAACCCACATTTGTTCAATGCATAAGATGAAATAAAACTATCAGTAGCTCCAGTGTCAAATAAGATTTTGAGTTTTATTCCATTGATAGTACCTGAAGATTCCACTATCGTTGATTGATGTGCTGCTTGGTTGTTGTTGACGACAGCATGGATTCTGTGATTGCTTTGAGCATCTGATGACGGTTCTTTTCCTGTCCGCCGCGAGTTCTCTGGTTCTTTTCCTGCTTGCCGCGAGTTCTCCGGACAATCCCGTCGAAGATGGGGTCCTCCACATCCCCAACAGTCCACTCGGGTTGGTCCTCTTTCGTTTGACTGAGAAATCCCCGACCAAGAACTCTGTCCCCTGGTGCTACTTCCCCTCCCATTCCTTCCTCGATTACCGGTCCCTCGAGACCTCCATGTACTGGTGTTTGAGGACCCGGAAGCTAGTGCATTTATGGTCCTGGGAGCTCCTGCCCCCGCTCCTCTTGGAGTAAACCTGTTACCATAAGGAGGTGGTCTCGAGTTATTTCCTCGGAAGAAATTTCGGGGAGTCTTTCCTGTAAATGCCTGCGGTATTGATTCAGCTGGCCTGAAATCCCTTTTTATCCCCAGATGTTCTTCTGCATAACGAGCACATTCAACTGCCTCTGCCACGGTCGGTGGCTTCCACATTCTTACCATGGCTCTGATCTGAGGATTTAACCCAAATATGAAACGCTCGGCTTGGCGTTCATCCGTGTCTAGATAAGGAACATACTTCACAAGTTCCATGAACTTTGTCTCGTATTCTTCTACGGTTTTACCCCCTTGGGTTAGAGTATGGAAGGCTCCGGCTTGTTGCTCTTGAAAGAAAGGTGGCAAGTATTTCGCACGGAATCGGTCCACAAACAATTCCCAAGGAACGGTATCTGAAGTGAGATGCAACTGTTTTTCCATATTCCCCCACCAAATCAGAGCATTCCCCCTGAGTTGGAAAACAACGATCTTTGTTTTAGAAGTTGAAGAATATTCTCTTAATGCAAAGCATCTGATCATCCCTTCCAACCATGCTTCGGCATGCTCTCCACCTCGTCCTCCAGAGAATTCCGGGAGTTTAATCTTTTGCAGTTCCCGTGAGATATCTTCCCTGTGGGGTTTGTCATCAAAATCTTTCGGCCGTTCTGAGTGTCTTTCCTCTGACTGACGTCGCTCCTCCTTGTTCCTGGTCGACTGTGACCCTTTCAAGGTTTCCATAATGGCCTCTAACGAGCTCATTACAGTAGTAAGATCAGGCGGAGCAACAGGTGCTGAGGGCGATCTTGATGGTGGTGAAGGCGATGGTGAAGGTGGAGGTGGCGGCGCTGCATTTCGCTGGCGTTGCCGCCTTTGGTACGTGTTTAACATGGTAATTTTCCTGAAATGCATAATAATAAATTCATGAGGGGTGGATAAATTTTCAGACTGACAAAATATAATTTTCGCAAGATTAGAGCTGGCATACGGGTATAGTTCTTTTGCTATTTTACCTGCAGGCAGGTCTTACTGGTACCGAGGTCAAGGAGGGTGGCAACGCGACCTCCTTATCCTATGCAGGATAATTTATGCATACTAACTCTATAGTGAAAATGTAGGGTTTTATTTATTTATTATTAGTGTTAGTTTGTATATATATATAACGTAAAGGAAAGAACTGGGTTATTAATTCTAATTACCATACGTATTACTATAAGCAACCCCAAAATTACTTATTTAATTAATATGTTTTTATAGGTTATTAACTATAGGAATTTATATCCGAGAAAATTTAATTAATACCCCGGTATAATATTTTACCTTCCTATGTACATCACCAACATAGCTTACGGTAATTTCCTTATAGACACGATTTCAAATTTTTTTTTTTTTTTTTTGGTCTGATATTATTAATCTTACGGGTCAAAATCCCTGCCCAACCTTTGGGTAAACCATTGATGGTCGTTATGATATATATATATATGGCAATTTTATTAATGTGCTCCGATTGTGCAGCAAAATTAAAAATAAGCGGTAGTTAAGATGATATTACGATATATATCGTATTAAATATTTCATTAAAGTTCTGAGCCATATCCATTCGATTACCTACCATATGCCACAATACATATTCATAAAATATTTATATAAACTATGAACTTAAATTTTCGAATCCTAATATATCTTTATATATTTTCTGTATCCCATTTTCTTTATAGTACAAAATTTAAAATCATTTATAATATACATCACTATTACATAGTATTCATATTATTCCCATCTTTTCTCACAAATATTTAATTAATTTAAATAATCCTTTATTGTTTACGAAAATATATTTATAATAATCCTACTGAGTCTATTTAGTCACCTATAAATATTAATATTAAATTAATTTAACGTCCACCGCTTGTATATATAAAGAAATAATATAATTTATACTGATGTCTAATGGTTTAATTTTGTTTTCGACTATTGTGGCCTCTCCTTCGGATGATACGTTGACGGTTCGAGCCATTGACAACAGTAACTGGTAACCGAGGCAGATGGCAATCTTTCCAGCTTTATTAACACTACAGCGCATCGTTTTATTTTATTTTTAATTGCCACGGTCATGGTTCTCTGTAATAAAATGTCGAGGTGCTGCTACCGTCACGGAAGAGAAAAGAATTTGCAGGTTCCATCACGCGTACAGTCGGGGTAAAATTGTATGCGGGCGGGTAGGTCCGCTGCTTTATTTTCTTCGAGGTGGGCGTCTCATACCCGATGTAGAATAAATCGGAGAGACACGCTAACTAAGAAGGAATCATGATGGCTATGCTGAAAGCAAACGCGACTAGAGGATTCAAATTTTCTCTGGATTTCTGTGTAATTTAAACACTGAAAGTTGCGCTACTGAGCCCCTTTTCTCCTTGAATAATCCGCGCGGCGCCGGCGAAAAGGGAGGTCCTAAAGGTTGAAATGGTGGTTTTGACAACCCGTGAAAATTTGACATGCAAACTTTGCTCGGTGAGGGGCAATTTCATGTTTTAGTTCGATTATCTCCTATGTTATCCAGTTATGAACGTCTACGCTTTCTAACTCAGCCTCTCGACTCAACAGGTTGGTCCCTGTAACGTTCTTTCCACATTGATTCTTAACAGCAAGGAAAATTTGAAAATGTCATTCGTAAGTATGTACAATTTATTATGGTTTTATTTATTTATTTATTAATCTGTTAGAAGCACAATCCATGTTTAAGTCTCAACACTTCTGTAATAACTCTCTTGATTGTTAGTGTAGCTTCCTGTAAGGGTAAAACCCTTTATTTATATATAGTCCATCTGGTTTTTAGTTTATCGGAGTGAATGTTTCTTTTTAAAGAATGCAAATATCATAAATCTGCCTTATGGAATCTTTCTTAAATTCTTTCTATTTTTTTTTTTTTTAAATGCTTTCTATATGATTCCAGATTAGTAGTACTGCAGTTTATGGAGCTAGGGATCGGCTCAAGAAACAAATCCGGATACCAGAGATCACTATCCGAGGTCTTTGGAAGAAAAAGCAAATGTCTGCACTCAAAAGTCAGGACCGACTGCAGGAAGCCGGATTCTACGTTAATTTAGAGAAGCTGCAATCCTGGAAGGGTCTGCCAATCAAAATCCAAACTGAATTTTGAAGAAGGGCCGAAACCAGGGCCTTTATATAAAACGTTCATAATGAGCTGAAGATAATCCTTCCAGCAAGGAAAGAGTTAAACCCAGTCATACTGTCAGCTGCAGTGAAGGCTATAGATGACCAGCAAAAGAGAGCTAAGTAGCATTTGATAGCTAGCCGATAATTTAGAAGGCTGACATTAATGTATCCCTTGACAGGAAACAATCTTCTTCCCAAAGAAATCTTCTATGCTTCTTTCAGATCATGAAAATAAGCTTCATGATTTGGTGGTTCACTGAGGGGATATTCCAGAATAGCAGTTACTGTATTTTTCAGCGTTTTGCAAAGAGGGACAGTGTTAATAACTTAGCAACCCTTAGACACACTTCTACAGCTTAAGAAATAAGGGCTAGTATAAATAATCTAGACTGGTATGTAAAGGATTTCTCAAAAGTTTCTACAATGGTTCCCAGTCTATGTTAACTGAAAGTTTTGAAATAGAATGATAATATTTAACCGGAAAAAGTAATAATAACCCTACTTATGTATTTGTTAATTTTCATGCTATAGACTGGAATTTTGCAGACATTTCAGGGCCTACTAGGTCGAAAAAGGGTTTTAACCCTCCTCTGATACCATATGTAATACTCCATACACAGAAATTTAATTTGCAGACAAAATATTTAAAAAAGCAGAGATGTATTTCCATGAAATGTAAAGTTCCATACACAGAGAATTAATTGCAGACAAATTATATACAGCAGTAATGTATTTTAATGAAATCAGCAATGAAATTTAATTGAGAAACAATCAAATACATAAGAGAAATACCTGGTACACAGTTGATGGTTTTGATGATGACTCTCCTCCCGTGATGCAGATGCTGTGGATAGATAAACACTTTACCGAAACAACCAAGTCCTCCCAGCCAATCCGGGAACAATCCCAGACCCAGAGGATGTCTCCTCTGCCCCCGTGCCCAGATATCCAAGAAGAACAGAGACTCCCAGGCAATTCAATCTCACAATTCGGTCTAACTTCAGCAGAATTCCTTTTCTTTCTCCCCCCAAAACCTCCATATCACCTCCCTTAAATAAGTTCCATCCACTGCCTCCTACTTCCGAGGTCTTTTCCCTTATTAATTGTGATATTTTCTGTATTTATGGTGCTGTACTTTTCATTAAATTGAGATAGGAATATAAATTAAACAATCCTCCTCCACCGCCTCTAACCTCCCGAGGCCTTATCCATCCCTATGTTCATATTAAATGTTTCTTTTCATGGTGGGTGATCCACATTAAGATGAGTACGAATATACAATTATGAAGGTGGGTTTATATAATTATTTTATTTATAGAGCTTGGAGCTTTATTTAAGTTCCTTTAATATTAATTTTTTTTTTATATTGCATACTCATTTTAACTTAAGGATTAACTTTATTATTTCCTTTCTTTTATTACCTCTTTTCATAAAATTTATACTTAGATGATCTTAATATATAGATCTGTAATCTTAATATTAAGTTCTCAATCTATGTAATCTTGATATTAGTAGGTGGGTGTACTAGTGCAATGTGGGCGGTATAGGCAGGTGTAGCTATCAAATGCCTAATATCGTTCACATGCTAATATTGTTTTGGAGTAACTTGGGAATGGGTCGTTACAAGATGACCAAACACATAAGAATAAAATCATAGATTAATCATTTAAATTTATTGTGTAAAACCGATGCCAAAGATCAATCATGATTCATCAAATGGTTATAGATAAGCAAACTATAAAATCACATGTCAAAAGTTTTGTAGTTTTCTCAGTCAATTCATCAAATTGTATCACATGTATTCTGAAGTTGTAAATATGATTGTAATCAAAATCATCAAGGTCACCACAGCTGTCATTGTTCTCTCCTTTTGCCTCCTCCTCCAAGTCATCCACACAATGATTTGCATCTTTTGGTGTTGTAGTATTGCAGATAACTCCTTTTTATGATCACAAATGCCAATGATAGAAAGCGATCAACTCTAGGACCCATTCATTAAGATTCGAGATGGCCATTGCTAAATCGATGGTACTGATACCCATATCCTTAGGAAATATTTCCCACTACTCTGCCCTTTCCCTTAAACTACCCTTCCCTCACCTTCCATATAAGACAAAGGTTACCATGCACATGCATTGGTGTCTTTGCTCCGGATTTGTCACGCACGCACTTCTTAAAATATGCACATTCTTGTACGTGCTCCATTTCCTCTCACAAGAATATATTGAAGTAACCTTGGAAAGGAGTTTAATGGGTAATGTTGTATGGAAATGTATGTTGTTCCAGGTGTTTCCCACTAGGGATAGGGCTTCTTAATCCCCTGTCTCTAATCACATCAAAGCCTTTGAATCTCCTATTGGAAGTTGCAAACTCTATGAAGCCCTCCTTTGGTCGTATCATGTAATAGTTTTTTCAATGTGATCTTCATCCCATTTGAAATCTCCTTGTTGATGTGAGGAGGTAGTATGTGTGTAGGTCCAATATTGAGCTACTCATTGTAATACTGGAGATTCAATGAGTGAGCCAAGCAAAAGTGTGCAATTCTTCTCCCACTTGCTAACAGAAATATCTCATATTTTGGTGAATAAGATCTTTTTGGATGTCCCATGCCCGAGACACTCATTCTCATAAATAATTTACCTTACTGGACTTAATCATGTAGTTTCACCCCACATAAAATATTTCCAATATGGGGTGGTTGGTATGTACTATGAGCAACAAAGTCATGATCTGGGTCACGATCTCAATAGTAAGATCTACCTATAATTACTAGTGATCATCCAACACTATGTCTTTGACCTTTGAAGCATTTTCATCTCTTGAATGCCCAATAATCTAAAACAACTGTGGTTGCAAGAGTAGCTTTGACTTCTCTCCTCCTATTAAGCAAGATGAAAGAGCGAGCAAAAAAAGTATATGCAATCTTGAACAAGGATAAATTTGTGTACTCTTTATATATTGTGAGGGTATTGTTATGGTTTTGTAAAAAAATTGTATAAATGGCATTTATCATCAATTTGCTCTCCCATCACTGTCATATTGGAAGCAATAGATTGAAGTGTCCAATTCAATGAATGAACATTGCAAGGTGTCCAAAATACTTGATGGTATTTAGTCTCCACAATTATTTCGACAATCGTGCAAATGAGTGATTTTATATGTGATAATTTGCATAGAATAATCAACGACAACTTCTTCACTGACTTTTTTGATCAAGCCACCCATGTAGTTAGCATCCTTTCATTTTCCAAGAAGATCTATTGTTTTTAAGAACATTGGTCCTTTGTTTGATGACAGCATGAGGTATGAGGGAATGGCATGTTGTATCCATCCATCCGTCATAAAGAATACTAACCTCGAATGAGGGCCATGATGATCTAACAAGTGTTTGGAGTTTATCCATCTCCTCTGCATTAACCAATAGTGTGGTTCTAAGATTTGTTGAACTAGGAAGGTACATAACCCATTAGAGTTTGTTCAGTTAGAGCTCAACACCTCAATAAATAAAGGAGAGCATGTAACATTAAATGAAAGGAAATTGAGATAGAAATAGAACCCAATGGTGAGATATATATGTTAACCTGCAATTTTGGTTGAAAGATCCTATTCATTGGATCACTAGGGGCTTGCTTGTTGCTTCTATTCCTGGTTTGCTGTAAAAAATTCAACCCCAGTTCCTCTTCTGCTGGATGACACTCAAACATGAAAGAGGATCCTGTTTGGCATGTTGCTGCTATGTTTGCATCACCAACAACTTCCTCTTTAGCCATGCTTTTTCTTTGGCTCACAGTAACTTTTGGAGGTGCTTCAATCCCTTTCTTGATGCCCAAAGTAATGGCCCTTGATGTGGATGTAGGTATTATTGAATGCAACATCGCAAAATAGCATGCTTATTAGATTTTTCTACCACTATTTCTCCTGAGTATTGGTGTTTTGGTTACATATTTCTAAAGAGTGTATTTGTTGTCTTGATTATCTTGCCCTCCTGTTTGACCTTTGTTTCTACCAGTGGTGGTGTAGCAGATGTTGACTTGTAGTATGCACAATAGCAACGATAGCACTTGGAGCAGGAGAGGAAGGAGGAACACGAGCATACACATTTCCCCCCTTCCTTTGAGCAGAAACTCTTGAGGAGTGAGCCATGGTTTTAGTGGAAGAACACTTTGCTGTAACAAAACTTAGAAATGACAAATTCAGAAAATGAAATGCAGATTTCATTTGCACCAAACACCAAGAATCTCGAATATAAGCTAACTTCCAAATTGTATTTGACTCCTTGCTTAAATGGTGATTTCTTGTTAGACCAAATGCTACCTTTAAACCATTGTTTTAAAAACCGGCCAGTTAACTGTTAACCGGTCAAACCGGTCGGTTAGCAACCTTCAATCACTGACCCGATAGAAAAATCTGATTTGGGGACCAGTACCAAATAGCTCTGAATTGGCCGTTTTGCTCCAAATTGGGCCGGTCAGTTCTCACTTGTGGGGTGACTTTGGGACCCACAATGGCAGTTTTTAGGTGGTTTTTTGAAGAAACTAGGGGTTGTTTCTCTCCCAAAACAACCTTCCTTGGCCATCAAATGAACCCCTTGCCCCGAAAACCATAACCCTAAAGAAAAGACCAAACTCAACCCTAGCAATCTTGACAATCAATGGTAATGTCAACTTCCTTGTATATAAGTTCTTTTACTTAAATTTTTAACATTACCATTAATTTTTTCAAGATGTTTGAGAGTGTTCCAACCTTATCAGACTTCATATGGAGAAAGTAGAATTTGATATCCTACACAAAATTTAGTAGACTTAACAATTTTCAGGATTTTAGGATTGGTAGGATTGTGACATTTTCATTAAATTCTATCATGTATGCAGGTATGGGATTGGCATTTAATCAAGAGCATGAAGCCCTTTATGTACCTTGATGTTGATGGTATTGATTGTTGAACTCATTTTCCACGGCCTTAACAAAAGTGTATCCTTCTCTCAAACAAGAATAATTCGTAAGGCATGTTAAGCTTTTTCAACCATATTATAAGGTTGAAGAGATCCGTGGACTTTTAAGATTTTTTTCGAAGTCAGAATCATCAATCAATAGTTTATTCTTTGTCATTGTAAACTCATTCTGCAAAATTATAATGTAAATGATGCTAGTACAACCATTTTATTATATAATAACCTAGGTAAGCCTATGATTTTGGTGACGAATTTCATCATAGGAGGTTTTTCGTCTCACTGATTCATCCGTGTTTCTAAACACAGATGATCGACAAAGTTTTTCCCTCCAACCTCACCCTAAAGCTCAGGTGGAATTTATTGTCAAGGTCTTAGGTGAGTCCTAGTGTTTTGGTTGGGTCTTTTGTAAAAGTGATTTGAGAATAATTTAAGCTAATTGGCCAAATTATTTTATTATAGATCACTTGGTCTACTAGATTGTATTGTGTCGTAGAATGGGTATTTATTTGATGGTCTATAACAAACGGGTGCCCCCCCTTTAAGGGTTGAGTTTGTAAAATCTTATGTAAAAATTATTTTAGTGCATGGTCCCTTATACTTAGACAACATGGCTAAAGTGTTAGAGGGTGGAAAATATAATTAATCCCCTCATGAGTCATAAGTCAATTAATTAATTTTTCTTGCAAAATAAAATAAAATCCTAAGCTAGAAAATTAATTAATCATTGTTAAAAATTAAAATGTTAGAGAAATTAAATTCTCCAAGTGAAAAATTCGTGGGTATAAATGAAATTAATTTTTGGAGGCCCCCCCACCAAGGGAACATTGGAAATTTCAAGAAAATTTGGACCGCTGTGTTGATTTATGGTAGCATCAGATGTGCTCTAGCCTTGTAACTTTGTGTATAGGCTAAGACACATGTATTCCACAAAACCCAGAAATGGTTTTGGAAAATTCCACTTAGAGATGGTTTAATTAAATTAATTAATCATTTTTTTTTAATGTTTTCTTAAGTCTAAACTTAGGGAAATTGATTAATTAAAAGGGTATTAATTAAACCAAGTGTGAATCTTCTAGATAAAGTCATGGATCACCTCCAAGTTAATCCTAGTCTTTGATTATGTTTTAATTTTAACCGTTGAAGGGTCAACGAAGGATTATAAGAAGAAGGGTGAGGAGCCTATGGCAAAGACACATTAGACGGAGAAAGAATCAAGAGATCGATTTCTTCAGCCAAAGGAAGAATCAAAGTGATTCTCGATTGCAGAGAGGGGAAGGTGAAATCTCCAGGAAGGAGAATTTCTGAAGAATAAGGAGTGCAGGAAGAGTAGTGAGAAGGGAGCCATAGCAGCAATGTAGAGATAGCCAAGCAATAGTTACGCTGGGCCAATGCAGAGCAACAGAGGGAGTTTCAATTTCAGTTGGAGAGACAACTAAGGGTTCATCCAGTAGCCAGAGGGCATTTCTGGAAGAAGATAAAACTCTAGTCTCACACAGTACTGAGCACCGAGGCAGCCATAACGAGCAATAACAACAATGATGTAGTGACAGCGTGAGTGACGCAGTCACTGCGCATAAATCACGCAGAGACACTCAGAGTGGGTGCATGTCAGTGCCGGAACTTCGTGGTGATTCACTGGTGAAGTGAGAATTGTCTCACTAAGCCTATGCTCATTAGATTCCTTCAGGTGATTGATTGATAAATACAATCAAACATTTGTACTCAGAATTTCTGCATAATAAAGAAACCCTCATATCTGCTGCATCGGTTTTCTCGAGTTGGGTTTTTCCGGGGACAATTGTCCAAAAATAACGGTGTCTATGTGTGTATACTTGTGCTATTTCTTTCATGTTGTTTATTTATCATGAAGTTTGCAACATATTTTATTTTGATATTTAACACAGTAAAATGTTAAATAATTGTGTGAGAATGCAATAGAAGAAATATAATCAGTAACTGCAGTAGAATTCTACATTATAGAATTTTCACTCTCTGGACCTTGGTGGTTAAGTAAAAGTCAATTTTTTGAGGAAATTAACCCAAAATAATTATTTTTGAGCTAATTAAAAATGCTTTTAATGAGAAATTCGAAAATTCCTCAAAAGTAAATATTTTTGATAGTGGAGATTAAAATATTATCAAAGATTTATCGACGATCGAGATTATTTTGATGGGGATCAAGGCAACTAGCTGTTACTTTCCACTTGGAGGAATTTCTCTATAAATAAAAGGCATTTTGCTTCTGTTGATCATCTTGATCTTGATCTTAACTTCTAGTCTGATGTAATTCTGTACATGCTGATGTACAACCACTGTTCTGTTGGGAATGTTTTATCATCATAGTAAAAGACTTTGGGGTGTAGTTCATGGTGTCTTTGTCTCACTGATTTGTGGTATGCGCTGGGTATCTGCATTCCTATATTTTGCTTCAATATCAATTAAATCATTATTTCATTTGTAGATGATAGGAAAATTCTATTGGTAAGTTTTGAGCTTATCTTAGGTGATCCGATTCATTGTATGTTCTAACGGGTTTTTCTTGAGGAAATATAGAAAGAAAGAAAGAAAGAAAGTATTTTTAATGTCCACAAGGCTAAAAGTAGCCTATGGGACAGATTGCTTCTCCATCTGGCTCTTGTATTCAGCCCTTTTCCTGTGGAGTTTTACAATAAATACTCCCAGCTTCTCGACAAACTCTTCGTTGAATAGATTATCCCAAGAGCTAGCTGCCAGAATACCTGCATAATTTTCTTCGCTGTCTTTGAAGGCCTCGCATTCTAAAATGAAATGTTTTTTTGTTTCCACTTTTCCAGAAGAGCAAAAAATACATACTCTTTCCTCCCACATTTCTTTTGGCCTTTTCCAGCGCCCTGTTTCACAATAGAGTTGATGAGAATTCGTCTTTATATAGAGTTTTCAGGTTCCCTGGCCCTTGGGCTCCAAGTTCACAAATTGTGGGCACATGCTGACCATGTTTGGATTTTGAATATTTTGTGTGTTTTTCTAACTTTGCTAAGGCTGTGGTTTAACATTTATTTTTCGAAATACATCTAACCATTATAAAGGTCTATAAAAATTATATTTTTCAAAAATATATCTAAGCATTGTACACTTGTATATTTTGTATAATAATTTTGTGTAAATAAATTTTATTTTTCTAACCCTTGTTTGCAACTGGGGGTTGGGGTTTTGGCCACTTGTGAATTTATTTGTGCAGGTCAAGTTTGCTGGATTAGAGCTAGATCTAGGCCTTTAAGGGAAGGATCTAGTCTCTAGAATTTTTGTAGGGCCAACTATTGAAGAATCTGCAGTGGAATCAAAATCCGAAGCAAGATAATTTTGTGTCGAGGGTTTTGAAATTTTTTAGGGCCTTGAGGCCCAATGTCCTCCTCTAGCCTAGCCCCCGCATCAGCCTTTTTTGGTCCTCTTAGGCTTGGCTGTGAGGTCCAAAGGCCTCAACTTCTCCCATATCCCTCTCGGTTTGCTTTTTTCCCTTTGCTTTGGGTGTTTTTAGGCCTTTACTGGCTTGTCCGTCAACATCTAGGGCCTCGACCCCCCTCTTGAGGCTAGATGACAACCCTTTAGGGCTTGCCGTGGGCCAATTAAGGACCGTAAGGCCTTGGCCGCATGCCATTTTAGGCCTCCTCCTGCCCTCGACCACTCTTCCCTGCCTCCACTAGCCTTCTTCCCCCTCTGTCGTTAGCCTCTTGTCCCTCCTCGACCCTCTATCCCTAAGGTACAACCTTTTTGGGCTTGTGGTAGGCCCCTAGGGCCTCCTCTCGCATAGCCGTGAGTCCTACCTAGCCTCTTGGCCTTAGCCTCAGGTCTATTAGGCCCTGTGTTTCCTCTTCTACCCTGCTAGACCTCCTTTGATCCTCATTCTTCTCTGATTAATCACTTAACTTTTGAAGCTAATTCATTGGTGGGTTTTGCAAAGAAATTGGCAAAAAACTTGTATTTTCAGGTGACGTACTCATTGGGAAAATTTGGGAGAAGTTGGGCAAATTTCTTCTAGGCATAGAGGCTTGGGGTTTGATCTATAAACCCTATTTATTTCTTTGTTTTCTACAACTATCTAAATACATTCATAACAGTTGAAAAAATTAAATTTAAATACCCTCAAATAACCTAAAAATTACCTAGAGTCCGTTAGCTTGCCGTTGCATAAATTGGGTAACTCTTAATTGACTAGTACTCATTGATAAATTGCTGACCGTCATAACATAATTAAATCTGATCTTAACAAGTGACATAAGTAAATTTTCAATTGCTCTTAAGAAAGTAAATGATTTGGGATTGTTTAATGCATTTGGCATAAGAATAACTCACTACTAGCTCACTGCCCTCAAGTAATCTAACCGCTGTCATAAGTCTATTTATTGCTCAATTTATATCATAAGAACATAAGTAGCATAAAAGTTTATTCTTGTTTATGTTATGAATTGCTCATTGTGGAAAGGCTTTGCTTACGTTGTTTTATGAATTTCGGAATCTAATGTTGTTGTTTTGTGAAAGTTTCATAAGCTTCAATTTGCACATAAGAACCACCGCCTCTCATAATTGTGTTGAATGATTTAAGTTACTTTGGGCATATTGATCTAACTATCTCAAATAAAATTGGCATTTTTGTGCTGAGAATCTAATTGTTTAAAGAACATTGCTAACCTTAAAAGGAATTATTGGATAATAGCTCTTGTTCTATTTTTCCATCATTGGTTTATGGTTATTTTGAATCCTTGGCATATTGAAAAGCTTCCAATTGTTTCATAGAATCATCATTTGAACATTTTGAGTAATTATCATTGGAACCTTGTATTGAAAATCATTGGCTAATTGCTAAAGTGCATAAGCACTCTAAGTCTTCTTAAATTGTTATCGGCTCGTGGAAGATAATTTTGTCTTGAGCACTAGGGTAGTTGTTTCGTGGATCCCTCTTGTTTATGGTTGGCACATGTTAATTTTGACACATATTCTTGTTGTTAAGATTGTCTTTCCATTCATTGATTAAGTACTTTTGTCATAAGTCTAATCATAACTAAAGTACTTAGAGTAAAACATTCTTATCTCGATTCTCAAGGGGCATTCACTCATAGTCTTTGCATATAATTTCTAAGTTAGTTTTGCATCTAATAAATTACCTCCAAGCATAAGCTTGGTTGATAGACATTTAGGACCACCTTTTTTCAATTTAGCTTAAGTAGCTTGGACCCTCTTTAGTGGTTAACACGGTGACCTTGCAGTCGTCAGAGCCACAGTCTCTACAGCGCTAGAGGCAATGAGTGATTGGAACACAGGGGGAGGTATCGTTAATCAAGCCTCTGCTTGCTTCCCGTTGGCCTCCATCCCACAACTTACTCTAGAGACTGGTTCCAAAATAGTTAAAAGGAAGGTCTCACTTAGAATGGGCATTCAACTTGAAATCAACCAAGATTATGCATTTCACCTAGTTGATAAGATTTGCATTTCATCTAGGTTAATGAAGCATTTAAGCAGCGTCTCTAATTAATAATAAACAAGAAGCTGACTCCATAAGGCACTAGTCTCACATTCAAATTTAATCTAATCTTTAAGTCTTGCTATTCAATCACATCTCCTGAACTCGTTGGTTGCCAACTTGTCCTTTATCTTCACTTTTCCATAGGGACTACTCCCCATAGCCTGCTGTTGGGAGACAGTTAGAATGGAGAGATCAGGGATCAAAGTGACAACCCCCGACCCCCTTCACTCAAACCAAAATGATTGGTTAGGCATGTTAATCATTTTCAATTTCTACCATATTATAAGGTGGAGGAATCTGAGTCTATGGCTTTTAGCCAGATGATGTTTATGTCGCTCTTGTTGATGATCCCTTTTCTAGTTGTGGTGAATTCGCATAGTTACACGCGTACTGCTCCTATGCATTGGAGAGCATGTACACCAAGCTCCCTCGCTCTTGGGAGCTTGGGAGCTGGTAGGAAACTGTCCAAAACTGTTGGGAGCTTCAACGGGTACTTTGGAGCTTTTCGGGAGATTCACTGCAATGAATGAGTACTTTCTAGTGTAGGTGTATTCATTCTTTTGATCTCAGTACATGATGAATTGTAAGGGTTTTTGTTGTTAAATTGTTTTATTTATTTTTATTTTTTCTTGTAAATAGTTTTTATTAAAAGTGAGCTGTAGTGTTAGCTTAAGCTTGTTTCATCAATATCAGTGAAGAGATGCATCTAGTCTCGTTGGATTAGAGCCGTCGTACACATTGGTTGCAAGCAATGTGGAAAAAGTCGAAGTCGGGATTAAATCGGCAAGGGTCCAAAAGTTGAAAAAGTCGGCAAAAAGTCGGCAAAATTAAAAAAATACAAAAATATTCATATTTTGAAAAAATCCCGACTTTTTGGAAAAAATCCCGACTTTTTCAAAAAAAATTTAAAAAATTATTAGAGAAATTACCTCACTCACGATTTTTTGGAAAAAGTCGGCAAAAAGTCGGGACTTCGAGGATAAAATCCCGACTTTTTCAACTTTCAAAAAATCGGGAAAAAGTCGGCCGATTTTATCGGCGCTTGCAAAAAATCGGGATTTTTTGAAAAAGTCGCGATTTTTTCCCGACTTTTTCCACACTGGTTGCAAGGTCACAATATTTCCACCCTTTTTTTGGATGTAGTAGTTAACTCTGTTGGTAACATTAACAGTGTAACACAATGACATGTCTTCAATGGGTTTGAACCCGAGTCTGAGCACTGACAGTGCTTTAATTCAACCATTTTACCACATGCTATAATGGTTATTTATATTAAATGTGATAAAGTTTTTTCATTTGTTGTTATGATTGATACTGATTTTATTCTGCAGTTGCCCCATCAGTTATCTTTGGTCATCCAATGATGTGAATGATTTGTTCTCTACTTGAAAATGCCCATGGCATTCGTCTCATGTTGGACTATCGGCATTTCTATTTTGAATGTCTTGCTTGTTTTGATGTCCTTTTTTTTGTAAGCTTGGCAGGACTACATCTTCATCATGTCCAATATATCACCCCGATTGGGGCTGAGAATTGAACTGGTGACTTCACATCAAGGAGTGCCTTAACAGAGCACCCGATCACCATCTATCCAAGACACCGTGGATGTTTTGATGTCTTTTTTTATAGATTCTTTGTTTTTGATTTTTTCACAAGAACATTTGGGCAATGTTGCTCATGAGTAAAGCTAATTTGCTCAAATTAGAAATAGATATCAAGAGATAGTACAGATTGGTTGATTTAGCATGAATAACTGGATTAGCATGACACCATGTTCTTCATGGGATTGAACTCATGTTTTTTTGGATGAAGTCAAACTTGATTACCCGTTGTCCACACTCTGATTGATTTGTTTGTTATTTATTCTTTCTACTTGATGAGTTGTATGTATTGGCAACATGAGTAAAATTAATTTGTTCAAATTAGAAAGAGATATCAAGAGATAGCACGGATTGGTTGACTTAGCATGAATAACTGGATTAGAATGACAACATGTTCTTCATGGTATTGAACTCAGGTTTTTTTTTATGAAGTCAAACTTGATTACCCCTTGTCCACACTCTGATTGATTTGTTTGTTATTTATTCTTTCTACTTGATGAGTTGTATGTATTGGCAACATTTTATTATCCTCTCAAACTTGTTAAAACAGATTTTGTTGCTTCTGAGGATGATGCATAGGCTAAGACACAAATTGGTTGATTTTCTTGCACCTATTTTTTTGTTTGTTTGTCCTATGAGGAAGCGAAAAAGAATAAAAAACGAGGTTTTATTTGCAGAAGCTGATCGTGAGATGGAGGAACCTGTAGATCCATTGTCACAACTTAAATCAAATGGTATGAAAATATTTTAGCGTTTTTTAAGTATATTTGTTTGTCTGTTTTAAATTTGAATGATCTTTGATGTCATGTTATGATTTTGAATCTTCTTATTATATTGCATCACATTGGTCCATTTCATTTGAAACATATGTATCTGGCGCAAATACATTGATTGGTCTTCTAGCCAAAATATTAGCTTCTTAACTTCTATTTTATTTCTATTATAGTTTTATGATAACTTTTTAATACAATCAGCAAGTTTAAGGCATTTTTTTCTTATTATGTTGCATCATATTGGTCCATTTCATTTGAAACATTTATTTGGCACACATTCATTGATTGATATTCTAGCCTAAAGAATACTTTCTTAACTTCTGTTTTATATCTATTGTTATATTATGACAACTTTTTGATCCAAATCAGAAAGATTAAGGCATTTTTTCTACGAAACAGTCTAAAATGGTATCTTGTCATTTGTTAGAAACACTTTTTCAGTCCAGCATCATCCTTGTGATATTTGAAAGAGAGAAAACATCAAGATTTATACATGTAAATGATCAAAATACAATCAATCAAATCATTGAATATGCCATGTATAATTTCCGGAAGGAGTCCATAATGCATTTGTTTTATATTGTAATGACGATTTCATTTAATGTATATTAATTAATAATTTAATAAAGTTACAAGTAATAAATATCTTTTATTTCATATGTAATTATAAATATGGCAAGTGTTTCATAACAAGAATAAAAATTAGGTATCTGTTTTCGAACAAGAATAAAAATTAGGTGATTGTTTCCGAACAAGAATAAATGAGTCTCCTATATCTGTGTGTGTGTGTGTATGCAACATCTTATGTAATTGATCATACAATTTGAAATAATCTGTATCTCTTATTCATTCATATTCTCTCACTTGTCTCCCATATTCTCCATAGTTTAACATGGCATTGGAGCAACAATAACTTTGACCAAGAGCAACTTATAAGGTTGTGTCGATGCCAAGTTTGACACACCTGCTTGGAGAATCAGACTTGCACAGATGTGTGCGAAATAGTAATCTTGTACAATCACAGTGTAATATTGTCTAACAGCAAATTAACAATGGAAAGATATATGTAAGGAGTTGTACAATGGTTTTGAGGAAACAAATTATAATTATATAGCGGATAAGTGTTTCGAGAATTAATATTTCAGAATTAATTTTGTATGATGGTGACTCTAGAGTTAAATTCATATGATGGTGACTATGAATAGAATTAATCATACAACAGTTGCAAAAATTTATTTGGTGGCTGCAAAAAATCAATGTACTGAAATTGGTGGCAGTGATAGCAGAAAGATGGCTCGTACATAACTCGATGGCTGTCTTTCCCATGCCCTTCTTCCTGTTTGGACACTGATTGGCAAAATGCCCGAACTTGTGACATGCAAAGTACTTAGCTTTGCTCATGTCCTTCTTCTTTTTATTCTATGAAGATCCACTTCCACTCTGGTTCTACTTGGCCTTCCCTTTGCCCTTTTTTGCTTGTGTAGCAAGAGCAAGCTCATCTTTCTCCTCACTACTCATTTCGCTATCCTCTGGTCAATGAAATCTCCCAGATCCCCTTTTGGATGAAGTCATCCCACAACCTATCCCAATTAGGACGTTGTTGCCTAGCAAGGATCCCATCCACAAAGGTGGTCCAATGCTTAACACAACCCTTCAGAGCTACTTTCACCAGCTCCGAATCAACCACAGTTTCCCCATCAACTGCAAGCTTATCACGAGCTTGCTAGGTCTTGGTGAGGCAAGATGTTACAGTCTCTGATGTGATGTTATTTAATTTTTCCCACATCACCATTTTCTTGTTTTCATTTGTTTAGATAAATATCGGTTAGGGCTACCCACATTCGACGTCTCATGTTGTAAATTTATGTAGATGTTCTATGCTTGATGAAACTTTACTTTTCACCACAGCAATCATATAAACAATCAAGTAAAATGCTGATAGAACATACCAGTGGATCTATAGAAGACAAACCAGAAACAAAAAAAATGTGGTGGTGCGTTATGGCGGTCAACAGGATGCTTCAACCAGCAAAGTCTCCTTGGTCAGCCAACCAAGCATGTGTCACAACAGCGCTCAAAAAATCCATACGGTCAACTCAAAGTCAACCCCAGAAAAGTCCATGCTACCCCAACGGCAGCAACGGCAGCAACAATGGCAGCAACGACAGCAACAACGACTTCGTCCTTCTTTCCCACGTGTGAACTGAAACTGCCTCCAAGGAGCTCGAACCAATCAGAAGAGGAGAAATGATGTATGAGGTTGAGATGAGTGAAATGTCCTCCAATGTTGACTCTATTTATATCATTCACTAAGGTGTGTGACACATTTGCCGGGGGTGTAAAACCTTAAGGCCGACTTGCACATATTTGAAATTATTAAAAAAAAATTCAAAATAAATGTTCTGCTCATCAGATTAAGATCAATTTTAGATCGATCTTACACCTCTCCGAAAGAGGAACCCAATAAAAATATTGGTATCTTCATCTGAGCATCACAACATGGAGTTTGAACCTAGTTGTCCAATTTTAACACTCCCTCTCAACTAGGGAGAACTCCATCCACCTGTGCAAACAAACACTGTGCGTCATCTCGCCGTAACTTGCTTTGCTAGCCTCTTTATTTCAGAATAAAAGTGGGTCAGTCACAAAGACATCATTCCCGGCTGACAGATTCAGCTCAGAGGTCCGAAACCTCTATAGGACTCACAAAGAGTCTCATACCAACTCAAAGTTGGTTTATCTGACCCGAAGTTAGTAGGAGGTCCGAAACCTCACTAGACCTCAAGAGGTCATATACTAACCCAAGTTAGTCTCACCCACTGGCTAGTTGGAGGTCCTAAACCTCACATGGACCCAAAGAGTCACATACCAACCCGGTTGGTCTATCCGACCCTGGTCGAGGGAGGTCCTAAATTCACCAGACTCTGATCCAGATCAAGTGGTTGGACACTTCTGCCATCCAGAGAGAGCACATCCTGATGCGTCCATTAGCATTTGCTACTAGTCTCTAGCCTTTCTCCACCTGGTCTTATGAGAGGTACTCTCCTGCGAGTCCGAAACTGGCAAGATGCATGGGGCAAGAGATCATGAGAGGTGAACCTATCTGCAGGCAGGCACCACAAGGTCTCTAAGCCTGTGGCCCTGGGCTGGCAGTCCGAGGAACTATCCCCAAGGCCCCCCCAGAGCTCCTAGAGCTCATCGTCCAACAGGTCGTTCCACGATTCCAAGATTCTCACGGAAGGTTAGGAACATGACCTCCTACAAGATCAGAGATATTCCACCTGCCTATCGCTCCTATACGATACTTCTAAGTTTTCCTCGCCGTACTATATCTCAAGCCTCAAATGCACCATCAATGCTGATCGCCTGTGGAACACGGAAGCACACAAATGAATCCCCCTTAGGTTATCACAAAGGATAACGGCGGCATCTAGCACAATGCTCGAACAACTCACTTAAGAGCTTTTGCAACCAAGTGACTTCACAACAGGCCATACATGTTGCAATGTATTCTACTGCATGTGCCTGCTACTGATGAGCCTGCCCGGCGCATCTATGTGCTACAAAGATCCAGACAAAGTTCTTGCCATCCACCACACCTAGCCCACCAAGACGATATCCAAGGAGTGTCATGCCACTACAAAGGTATCTCAAGGATATTCTTCAAGTTCCTCCGCAGATGGTGATCCTTCCAATCGCACCAACCTAGTGAATGCTATGAGGATCAACCATGTGTTGACTCAAAGTGTTCACTGCAAAACATATGTCCGTATGGGTGTTCACTAAGAACATTAGGGCCCCTACGAGTTGTCGATACTCGATAGAATTTGCTAGCACGGCCCAACAACGTTTCCACTCAACTTCTTAAATTTGAGCTCCATCGGTGTCGACACAAACTTACAATCCACCATACCAAATCTCTCCAGCAGCTTCATAATATATTTTCCTGAGAAAGGAAAATCTGCCAGTGTTCCCCCTGCACCTCCTGCCTAGGAAATATGCACTGCCTCAGGTCCTTCATCTCGAACTCACAACGCAGTTCCTCAACGATGAATGAGAGGGTCAGCACCTGTCAGGAAGAGGTCATCCACATACAGCACCAGAATGAGAGGCTTCCCTTTGACAACCTAGAAGTAAAGGTTCGGATCAGCATTACTTCGAGTGAAGCCCAGCTTCATCAAGTAGCTATCTATCCTCTCGTACCAAGCTCTGGGTGCTTCCTTCAACCCATAGAGGGCTTTCTTCAACCTGCAAACATGGGTGTCCCGATCCTGGACTTCGAACCCTAGAGGTTGCTTCACATATACCCCTTCCTTTATCGCACCATGCAGAAGTGCGGTCTTCACATCCATCTAATGAAGACTCCATCCTTGCGTAGTAGCAAGGGCTATAATAGATCGAATGGTGGTGTATCAAGCCACAGGTGCAAATATGTCATCATAATCTATGCCTTCCTTTTGAGAGAAGCCACTTCACAACGAATCTAAGTTCAATTTTTCAACACTCACCCATCCAGCGCTTGATCTTCAGAGCCATTTCGAGGTGAGCAACTGCTGTCCACCCAGAACCACATCCTTAGCACCATTCTTCTAATGGTTCATACTCTTTCGTGGCATCCTTCCGTACTCTGATGCTTACTTACTTTCAAGATCCAGCTCGACTGTGTTAGTATTTCATGGTCATAGATCTTCGTATCTACCGACTTTTAAGCCACTTAATGTCCCCTTTGGGTCGTGATGTCCCTCAGCATCCTCGAGAGTGTCCCTGAGCCATGATGGTCTCTTTCCTAGTGAAGGAGGTGGATCAGTCGAGTCCATCGGTCCTTCAACATCAGGCATTGTTTCATCCTTCGGTTCTTCTTGATTTCCAGGCCTTGCTTCATGATCTTCCTCAGATCTCGGAAGATTGACAACTTTCCTCAAGGAAGTATCTTCGTCAAAGGTGACATCGTGGCATATCTCCACTTCCCTTTGACCAGGGACGTATAATCTATAGGCCTTCAAAGTTTCGTTGTAGCCCACAAATATTGTGGTCTCCCTCTTGATGCTGGCTCCTCTGCAAAATTTCTTGAACTCGTTCGTCTCATATTCAGTGCCATTATCGGTCTGTCGGATAGCATCTCATGTCATTGCTCCCAGTGGACTTCCTGCAACCTGGTAGAGTGTATCAATTCTAGACCCCAAACGTGATAGCTTCCTTAAAGCTCTTCTTCCAAATGTGCACCTTTCTATCAGTGAATGCCACATTGAAACCTTTGTCTTCCATGGCCGATATAGACACAAGGTTCTTCTTCAAATTAGGTACTTAGAGTACATCCTGCAAGCGGAGGACTTGACCTTTAGACAAGTGGAGGGTCACAGTCCTTGTCCCTTTCATGGGATATATTGCATTATCTCCAAGGATAATTTCCAGATTGGTATCCTTATCAACCATATCAGAGAGTGCTTCCTTGAAGCCAGTGATGTGCCTTGAGGCACCACTATCTATCAACCATACATCCATAGTGTCGGGTGGAGATGCAGTAGAGAGGGCAGATACAAGAATGAATTCATTTCTTTTATCAACAACATTTGATTCCTTATACCAGGAATTTCTTGACCTTTTGAAAGGTTGATCATTTCCGCCGGAGGGAGCCTTCCTCTTTCCCTTGAACCTATTGTTCCTTTGATTGTCATCACCATCGGGAGAATCCTTCTTGAAAGGACATTCTCTAGCATAGTGACGTGGCGTATGACAAGTGTAGCACTTGACCTTCTTTCCTTGTGCCCCTGCTCTTCCTTTGATCTTTGGACCACCAAAGTTCTTCTTTCTAGAATGAGCAGTGTAGGAAGCATTCCCTTCATTTTCATACTCCTTCATTCTTGTCTCTTCTTGAACGCTTCTCGACAGTCAGGTATCACATTATTATTGAGAATGGTAGTGTTGAACACATGCTGTTCGGATGGGAGCCCTCCAAGTGCGGTGAGTACCATCTCTCGATCAACTATTGTCTCCCCAATAGCCAGCAAATTGTTCCTGATCTCGGTCAGCTTCAGAAAGTATGATTGAACAGACTCATCTCTGCCTTTCTTCAGATTCTTCAATTGATTCTTGAAGAATAGTACTTGATTCGCATTGTTGGCCTTGAACATGAGAATCAATTTCTCATACATCTCTTTGGATGTGCCCAACTCAGAGATGTATGCCACCAGACTTTTATGAATGGATTCCCCAATCATCAGCTTTGCTTTGATCTCCCCCTTCTTGTACTTTGTTGGCAGCAACAGTAACAGTGGATGGAGATTCTTGGATTTTACCTTGCACATAGTCCATGGCATCTTGGTCTTCCAATTTGAGATCCAATATCATCTTCCAAGCATGGAAGTCATCCTTTCCAATCAATTTGTCATCCTCCTTGAAGCCATAGTTTGTGGAACCCATTTTCTTCTTCGGTGATTGCTATAAATTAGGGCTTGTTTTCACCTCAGCTCTGATACCATGTAAATTTATGTAGATGTTCTATGCTTGATGCAACTTTACTTTTCACCACAGCAATCACATAAACAATCAAGTAAAATGCTGATAGAACATACCAGTGGATCTATAGAAGACAAACCAAAAACATAAAAATGTGGTGGTGCTGCTACTGGCCACAACAGATGCTCAACCAGCAGTTCCTTTGGTCAACAATCAAAGATGTGGTAACAACCTCACAAAACACCCACACAATCAACTCAAAGTCAACCCTGAATGTCATTTCCCAACGGCACAACAACACCAACAACAACAAAAAAAGAATCTGTAACAAATAAATCTATGAAGAATAATCTTACAACAACTGTGGCAACAACTACAACAACAATCGTTAAAGAATAACTGCTGTCCTTCTTCCCACGTGTGAATCGAAACTACTTCCAAGGAGCTCGTACTAAATCAGAGGAGGAGATGATGTGTGAGGATGAGATGAGTGAAAAAGTCCTCCAACGTTGACTCTATTTATATCAATCACTGAGGTGTGTGACACATCTGCTGGGGGTGTAAAACCTTAAGACCGACCTGCACATACTTGAAATTATTAAAAATAAATTCAAAATAAATGTTCTGCTCATCGGATTGAGATCAATTTTAGATTGATCTTACACCTCTCCGAAAGAGGAACCCAATAAAAATATTGGTATCTTCATTTGAGCATCACAACATGGAGTTTGGACCACACCCATTTTAATATGGTCCTTTTCAGTTATGAGAATTATATCCTTCCTGACGCAACAACGTCAGCAAAGTCAACTCTGAGTAGAGATGGTCAATCGTCAATGTGGCTCGTCAAACCTTTTCCTCGGCCCACTGGGAGCCATTTCCTTCTTGATGTTAATTACCAAATTAATTTGATAAATAATACTATCCGCAATTTTTAACTTTATATTATATCCCCGGCATATATCTATTACCTCTGCCTTTATAACCAATATTAAACCTTCACACTCCATATAAAACAACGCACTGTTGGATAAATAACTCTTATATAAGCCTTGGCTCTTGGCCCCGCGTCTACGTTCAATCGCCCAATCAACGCGCTCGTCGTACCTTGGTTAAATCCTGCGCATCTCCG
>JAXQQM020091424.1:0-40382 GCA_034641835.2 Pinus albicaulis | reverse complement strand
GAACATGTAACAGTACATAGCACAATACTCCTCACAAGTACTCAGTACTATCTCATAAAGTTACACACAAACTAGCTTGGTTTTGAACAAGTCACAGGTTCAAAACTCATCCACTAATTGCCTGCCTCTATTACGCAATCAAGGCTGGTCTAATGAGAGATCCAAGGTTTGAATCTCCTTGGCTTGACAGCGCAATCCTCATGGGAAATTTCCTCCAAGTGTGGTGCAAATCTCATGCACAACTAATGTCACAACTGATAGCTATCTCAACCCTTTCATCTACCTCTTTCCCTGGTCTCCACTGAACTGTCCATGCACTGTAGTGAACTGATGTGTTCTTGAGTTGAATAATGAGTTAATAATTAGTGAATTAAATAATATTTAATTCACTCCACTCATTACTAGTTGATTAGCTAGTTAAACTAATCTCAACTAGTTCAGCTAAGTTAAACCGAACACAACTCCACCAACTGTCTCATCAACTCCACCAAACTTCTGCCACTGAAGTCCTAACTGAAGTCAACCATGCATGTGCTCACCAAACCCTTAGGAATAGCGTAATTCCTCTATCAGATGCATGAGCCACTTCTGTAGCTCGAACTGAAGTGCTCCAAGAGAGTAAACTGAAGTTTAGAGTCCAAATATTATTAAGGGTAAATAATATTTGACTTTTCTATTTTAGGATAGGCAGTCTAAAAATAGACTTCGACCTAAATGTCTAAAAATAGAGGTCCATCTATTTTTACCAACATGACCAATACTCCAAGAATAGCATACTGCAACTCCCAGACCATGCTCCATATGTCTAAAAATAGACTTTGTGCCAAAAATAGCCGGCGGGCCCACTTAGTGAAGGCGACTTCATTTCACTAAGCTCCATCATCTTGCTGCATTTTCAACACAAGGATAGTTTCTGGACAGCAGGAGAAGTATTTCCAAAAATCAAGAGAGGTTTGTATTATAGATAGCATGGAATAAAAAATCTCATTCAGTTTGTCAAAATACATCATGGATGAGAAGATAAAGGCTCTCTCCCAAGACCTAATTTTCAGGGAAGGAACGGGAATAATTTGTTGAAGTAGTCTTTTCATCATTTTTCATAACAAATTTTGAAGGAATCTTTGTGAGTTTGGTTTTGAAAATTATTGTGAGAGTGTTTCAAGTAAATTTAAAGGCTATCATGAAAGAAAAATATTGAAATATGTTTAATAAAGGAGTGAAAACACTGCGCTACGAAACTATGCTACTTTCGTAGCGCAGATCTATTTTCACTGTTTTGAGAAGTTCAAAGTAGATTTTTCACAGATGGCATGAAGGGATAACTTGGGACACATTTCAATCATGTTCCTAACATAAATTAGCTTCGAATTCATCAGTTATAAGTGGTCAGAACATCTCAATAAACCAAAAGGATCTTCAGCCTAAAAACAGGGAAACATGTTCCCTAATTTCTAGGGTAGTTTTATCATCAGCAGCAAGGTGACTTTAAGTGAACGGTCAACATACAAATTTTACCATGTGTTGAATACACTTTGAAAATGACGTAATTTAATTTATATATAAGGTTGTTTAGACATAATAAGGAGTTTTACTCCTAATTGTATTAGGACTTTAGAAAAGACAGTTAACTGTCACATGTAATTAATAGTCAGTTTTAGAGTAAATAGGTGTCAATCTAAGATAGAATTCGAATTCTTCTGAAGATGGATCATAGAATCCAATGTTGTAATGACTCTATAAGAGAGATGAGGTCGAATTCCTCAAGGTTGGCAATTTTCATTAACAAGCATACAATTTTGTTGTAGCAGAAACTGTGTTTTTATATTAAACAGAGATATTGGTTTCATCACTCAGGATTTAAAAAGGGTTATTGATGTTTGATATTCTCATGGTGTTCCTTTTTCAATTACTTACAGTGGCATGAATGTATGTTACTTATAATTCACTGAAGGTGCTCTAAATTCCTTCATATGTTCATGAACTGTGTTTATTTTCTATCCTACTGTTATGTTGATGCATCTAAACCCTGAAATGCCCTGATTTCCATATGAAGCTGATACTCATGTTTTGTGAAAACACACTTGACTCCATAAGCCCAATAGATGTTTGTTGATTAGCAATACAACCAATTATCCATTTTTATCCATTTTACTCATAGAGTTAGCCATCTAATCCTTATTTAAAAATCATAAACCCATTGAGAGAGCCCTCTCAGGTTGAGGAGGCTAAGCCTCAACTAAAATTCTGGTTTGAAATGGTTACTCAGAGTCTTCTTGATCAGCAGCCTATCAGGGTCTGATTTTAAGATAACAGGTTCTCTCCAATATGTCATGAACCTGTTGGCGGATGTGTTGAATACGTTCAATAAATTTGGCTCTTTATCAACCTCAGACAGAACATGTGTGTATTTTTTCTGTGTGGTCGCATGAGGTATGGGAACATCAGGAAGCGGTGCGCATGGGGTCAGATCAATGGATTGCTTGACCTGAAAGTGTAGAGTAACCTCTGCAGGTGAGGAGAAGATGTCCTTATATTCCTCGATCTCTTTGTACATTTGTTGTTTCCACGCATAGGAGCCCTATTTGGAGGCTACATGCACAATCTTCTTCTTTCCCTATGGTCAAATCGTAATGAAAACAAATTTCCTGGTTTGGGAAATAATATTACTGCATTTCTTTGTAGTACTCAAAGAGATAGCGGAAGGTAGTACTACCTTTGATATCCAGTATAACTTATTTCCCAAAGTAAAAATAACAGAACGAAGCATAGAATCATACACAACATGTCACTACCACAAGTATGGTTGGCCTAATAATACATCAAACACGTCAAGAGGAGCAACATCACACAATACCTCATTTTTGAAGGGATTGATGATGCACAGAAGGTGGTACTATTAGAGGACGCAGAGATCTCTTCCTTGGTGAAGCCACCCGAAGGTATACGGTTGCAGGTGTATTATGGTCGGTAGGTCGAGCCGCTTCACGACCGCTGCTGAAATGAGGTTGTTTTGGCTTCTGTTATCGACAAGGAATTTTAGTGGAGAACCCTTCACAGACATTTGGGAATGGAAGAGGTGCTTTGGGTTCCTCCTTCTGGATCTTAGTGGTGGAAACAGTGTCGCTGGAATCTGCATCAATGATTTTCTTCCCTTTGTGATACCCCTTGTTCAGTTTTGACTCAGAATAAGAACATGCATCTGATTCATGTGACTTCATTTGTCTTTGTGGTGTTGTTCTAAGTTGCCCCACTTTGGATTTTCCCCGTGTTTTTTGGTTCGGGGGTGCCTTTCCCTGGCTTTGGGTTCAAGTATCCAAAGTCTTGCTTCTTCTACTTAAATTTCTGCTCGATATTGGTGGCATATCAATATGTTGTGCCACGCGAGGTAATGTCGAGGAACTCCATTTCCTTCCGAGTGTATCTGTGCAAACATCTACAATACTGGAGCACAAAATATTTATCCAAATATTTAATAACCAACTTGGTGAGCAGGGTATGGAAAAAATTCGTCAGCTCGAGCACATCTTGATCCCTTTGTTGCCCCAACATGGTCCATTGGATGTACTTGTCCTCATAGCTCCCCATATTGTTACATTATTCCTTGATGTCATCTCGGAATGAATTCCAAGTGGGTGCGGCTGAGAATAGAGAGGATTCCCTCTCGTCCTTATGCTCACAGTAGGTTTCCCATCAATTTCTTACATGGGGGGCAGTTTTGAGGAGTGCAAAAGTAACATTTTCTCGGTCAGTGAAATCATGGACTGAGAAATACCCTTCCAACAAATTCAACCATCTATCTATGACATCTGCATATATCTGGCCTTCAAATACAGGAATGTCATATTTGACTTGTACCTTGAAAGGAGTGACGCATCCAAAGTGGCTACTGGATGTAGATGTGCCACCAATGGGCAGTTGTTGAAGGATCTGGGCAAAGTTATCCATCATCATGTTCCTTTGTTTCTCAAGTGCCTCCTCAAGCAATATTTTGATAGGATATCCTGCTCCCTCGTATTTCTTTTTGTTCACCCTGGGAGGCCGTCGAGATTTGCGAGGTTGATCTTGCAAGGGTTCAACGAGCTTGGGCCCTAACTCCTTGTACCCTAACCTCGTTAAGGACATTCAAAGAAAAATAGATAAATAGCAGACTATTTGATACCATTGATCCAGATTTATGTAGGAACGCAATAGAATACACATATAACCATAAATAAAAAGATTCAATGGAAATAACACTTCATTTCATTAATAACAAAGAACCAAAATATGTTTACAGACATAATGGAAATAAACTAGCTATGACGCTGGTAGCTTACCTCTGAGAAGAGATGTGGCAGCTACAGGCCTCTGAACTGAGTTACAATGAGGCTCAAAGGCCAATTTATTATTGAGAAACAATGGAAAACCCTAAACATCCAAAAACCTAACCCTATGAGATGAAGCACCAAAACTACAGGCCCCGTTGAGTGAATTGGTACATCAACTTCCTGGGGACGTAACTTTGGCATACGATCTCTGTTTGATGCGCACAATACCTCGTTAGAAATATAGATATGAGGACTACAACTTTTGAGTGAGGACCATTGGTCAATGACCCATGTTTCTCCTGGTTTTCCCAAAAAAACATCGTTTAAGGCCTTAAACTGCTCGAGAAGTTCAGGACCCAAAAAAACTGCTAAAAATAGTAAACAGTGCTACTATTATGGAAATTGAAAAACTGAAAGAAACAATGGTTGGGTTCCAAGAGGAATAGGTAGGTGACCGCCAATATCCACCTTGATCATTCCTCCTCTCTTAGGAAGCAATGGTCCCCATTGCGCTAATTTCCTCCATGAGATGAAGAAACTTCATATATCTTGATAACTTGATATATCTAGATCTTTTGTTGTCGGGTGTTCTTGATATGTGTATCCATGATCTGATTAGTGGTGGCTTGTTCCATGCAGTCTAGGTTTAACTTTTTTGGTGTGAGTTGTTCTTCCATGTTGGATGTGTTCAGTAGAGGTGGAAAGTAGTGCCGAAGGCGGTCCACCTTGAACACTTGGTGAAAACCAAGAAATTGTGGAATACTAAGCTCGAAGGCATTGTCCCCTACAACCTTGGTGATGGTGTATGGCCCATATCGAAGCGGGAGAAGCTTGCGGTGGGGTCCAACGAGGCAGACCTTCTACAAATGTAGCCACACTTTGTCGCCCACCTGGAAGTTGTGTGGCACCCGATGTGATAATGTCGATGCTTATACTTAGCATTGGCTCTGTCCAATATGTCATGAACCTATTGGTAGATGTGCTGAATGCGTTCAATAAATTTGGTTGTGTTATCAACCTCAGTCATTACATGTCTGGATTATGTTTGTGTGGTCGCATGAGGTATGGACACATCAGGAAGTGGTGCGCCTGGGGTTAGATCAATGGAGTTCTTGACCTGATAGTGTAAAGGAACCTTTGTGGGAGAGGAGAAAATTTCCTTGTATTCCTCCATGTCTTGTTCTATCTGATGATGTCGCACAGGGTAGCCATGCCTAGAGGTTGCAACTACAATCTTCTTCTTGCCCTATGGGCGAATCGTAATGAAAACAAATTTCCTGGTTTGGGAAATAATCTTACTGCATTATTTTGCAGTACTCAAAGAGATAGCGGAAGGCGGTACTACCTCCGTTATCCTATACAACTTATTTCTTAAAGTAATAATAATAGAATGAGGTCTAGACTCATACACAACATATCGCTTCCAAAAGTATGGTTGGCCTAATAACACATCAGGCACGTCAAGAGGAGCAACATCACACAATACCTCATCCGTCAAGGGCTTGATGTTGTATGGAAGGGGGCACTGTTGGAGGACGCAGAGATATCTTCCTTAGTGAAGCCAACCGATAGTATACGCTATGGGTGTGTTATGGTATGTAGGCTGAGCCGCTTCACGATCTCTGTTGAAATGAGGTTCTTTTGGCTTCCACTATCAACAAGGAATTGCAGTGGAGAACCCTTCACCCACATTTGGAAATGGAATAGGCGCTCCCCCTCCCCTTGACCTTCAGGTTCCTCCTTCTAGATCTTAGTGGTGGAAATGGTGGCACTGGGTTCTAGATCAATTATTTTCTTCTCTTTTTCATTCCCCTTGTCTCGTTCCAACTCATAATTAGAACATCCATCTGATTTGGATGCCTTGAGTTCGGCCACCAACAATTGGTTGGTCCGACACTCGCTTGTGTTGTGAGTGGAGCTATTATGAAATTCACACCACTTCCTTGTGTACTTGTTTGGATCTGTGGTGTTGTTCTAAGTTGCCCCGCTTTGACTTTCCCCTTGTTTTGCAATTTGTGGGTGCCTTTCCCTAGCTTCAGATTCGCGGATCCAAATTCTCGCTTCTTCTGCTTAAATTTCTGCTCGATCTTGGCGGCATATCGATAGGTCGTGCCAAGCAAGGTAATGTCGAGGAAATCCATTTCCTCCTGAATGTATATGTGCAAAAAAATTCGTTACTTGAGAACCAAATGTTTCTCTGAATTTTTAATATGCAACTTTGTGCGTCGGGTATCGAACAAATTCGTTAGCTCATGCACATCTTGATCCCTTTGCTACCACAACGTGGTCCATTGGATGTACTTGTCGTCATAGCTCCCCATGGGGTAATATTTTTCCTTGATGTCATCTCAAAATGAATTCCAAGTGGGTGCGGTCGAGAACAGAGAGGGTTCCCTCTCGTCCTATTGCTCATAGTAGGTTTCCCACCAGTCTTTGACATGGGGGGCGGCTTTGAGTAGTGCAAAAGTAATCTTTTCTCGGTCGAAGAAATCATGGACCAAGAAATAACCTTCCAGGAAATTCAACCATTTATCTACGACATCTACATCTATCTGGCCTTCGAATAGAGGAATGTCAAACTTGACTTGTACCTTGAAAGGAGTGGTACCTCCAGAGTGGTTGTTGGATGCATATGCGCCACCGATGGGCAGTCATTAAAGCATATGGGAAAATTTATCCATCATCGCATTCCTTTGTTCCTCGAGGGCCTCCTAGAGCAATATTTTGATAGGATATCCTACTCCCTCATCTTTATTTTCATTCGCCATTGGAGTCCGTCAGGGTTTGCGAGGCTGATCTTGCAAAATTTCAAGCAGATCGAGCCCTAACTCCTTGTACCCTGACCTCGTTGGGGACATGAAAATAAAAACAGAGAAAGAGCAGACCGATATGATACCACTGATCTTGATTTATGAAGAAACACAATAGAACACACATATAACCATAAATACAAAGATTCAGTAGAAATAACACTTCATTTCATTAATATCAAAAAATTGAAATATGTTTACAGACATAATGGAAAAAAACTAGCTAGGGCACTAGTAGCATATCTCTCAGAAGAGATGTGGAGACTACAATCCTCGGAAATGAGTTAAAATGAGGCTTGAAGGCCCATTTATTTCATAGAAACAATGGAAAACCCTAAACATCCAAAAAAATTACCCTATGAGATGAAGCGCCAAAACTATGGGCCCCATTTCGGTGAATTGGTACATAAACTTCCCGGGGATGTAATTTTGGCATACGATCTCTGTTTGATGCGCACAATACCTCGTTAGAAAGTTATATCTGAGGACTAAAAATTTGAGTGAGTAACATTGATCAAAGACCCAAGTTGCTCCTGGTTTCACCAAAAAACGTCGTTTAGGGCCTTAAAACGACTTCAAAAGTTCAGTACTCGAAAAAAGTACTAAAAATAGTAAAATGTTCTACAATTAAGGAAACTGAAAAATTGAAAGAAACAATGGTGGGATCCAAGTGGAATAGGTGGGTGGCCACCAATATCCACTTGGATCGTTCATCCCCTCTAAGGCAGAAGTGGTCCCCATTGTGTTGAGTCCCTCCATGACATGAGGAAACTTCTGTTGAACTTGGTCCTTGGTGAACCACTTGCCTTGGTGAAGGAGTTGGCATACTTTGACAAATCGAGATAGTTGGATCCTTTGTTGTCAGGTGTTATTGATCTGTGTATCCATGATCTTATCAGTGGTGTCTTGTTCCATGCAGTCTAGGTTTAACTTTGTTCGTGTGAGTTGTTCTGCCATGTTGGATGTGTCCAATAGAGGTGGAAAGTAGGGCCGAAGGCGGTCCACATCGAACACTGGGTGCAGACCAATAAATGGTGGAATACTCACCTCGAATGCATTTTCCCCTACAGCCTTGGTGATCGTGTATGTTGCATATCAGAGCGCGCGAAGCTTGCGGTGGGGTCCAACGAGGCGCTCCTTCTTAAAATGTATCCACACTTTTTTGCCCACCTGGAAGTTGTGTGGCACCCGATGTTGATCATGTCAGTTCTTTTACTTATCATTCACACTATCCAATATGTCATGCACCCATTGGCGGATGTGTTGAATACATTCAATAAATCTGGTTGCTTTATCAGTGTCAGACAGTACATGTGTGGATTCTAACTATGTGGTCACATGAGGTATGGCAACATCAGGAAGCGGCACGCCTAGGATCAGATCAATGGAGTGCCTGACCTGATAGTGTATAGTAACCTCTGTGGGTGAGGAGAAAATTTCCCTGTATTCCTCCATGTCTTTGTACATCTGTTGCTGTCGTGCAAAGGAGCCCTATTTGGAGGCTGTAGCGAAAATCTTCTTTTTTCCCTATGGGTGAATCGTAATGAATTTATTTTTCATGGTTTGGGAAATAATATTACTGCATTGCTTTGCAATATTCAAAGAGATAGCGGAAGGCGGTACTACCTCCGGTATCCTTTACAACTTATTTCCCAAAGTAATAATAACATAACAAGGCCAAGACTCATACACAACATGTCGCTTCCACAAGTATGGTTGGCCTAATAATACATCAAAACCGTCAAGAGGAGCAACATCACACAATACCTCTTCCATGAAGGGCTTGATGTTGTACGCAAGGCCACAATACTGGCAGACACGAATATCTCTTCCTTGGTGCACCCACCCGCATATGGATGCAGGTGTGTTATGGTCGGTAGGCCGAGCCGCTTCACGACCTCTGCTAAAATGTGGTTCTTTTGGCTTCCATTATCGATAAGGAATCGTAGTGGAGATCCCTTCACCCACATTTTGGAATGGAAGAGGCACTCCACCTCCTCCAGATATTCGAGTTCCTCCTTCTGGATCGTGGCGGTGGTAACGGTGGCACTGGGTTCTGCATCAATTATTTTATTCCCTTTTTCATTCCCCTTGTCTGGTTCTGACTCAAAATCAGAACATGCATCTAATGCAGATGCCTTCAGTTCAGCCACAAACGAGTGTTTGGTCTTACACTCACTTGTGTTGTGATTTGAGATGTTATGAAATTCACACCACTTCCCCCTGTACTTTTTTAGATTTTAGGTGTTATTATGAGTCACCCCGCTTTGGATTTTCCCCTTATTCTGCAGTTCAGGTGCGCCTTTCCCTAGCTTCGTATTTGCGAATCCAAAGTCTTACTTCTTCTGCTTAAATTTCTGCTCGATCTTGGTGGCATATCAATATGTCGTTCCAAACAAGGTAATGTTAAGGAACTCCATTTCCTCTTGAATGTATCTATGAAAACAATTGCGATACTTGAGTACCAAATGTTTCTCCAAATCTTTAATACCCAACTTTGTGTGCAGGGTATGGAACAAATTTGTCATCTCATGTACATTTTGATCCCTTTGTTACCACAGCGTGGTCAATTGGATGTACTTGTCCTCATAGCTCCCCACGGGGTAATATTGTTCCATGATGTCATCTCGGAATGAATTCCAAGTGGGTGCGGCCGAGAACAGAGAGGGTTCCCTCTCTTCTTCTTTTTCACAGGAGGTTTCCCACTAGTCTTTGACATTTGAGGTGGCTTTGAGGAGTGAAAAAGAAATATTTCCTCGGTTGGAGAAATCATGGACCGATATATATCCTTCCAGCCAATTCAACCATCTATCTACGAAGTCTACATCTATCTAGCCTTCAAATATAGGAATGTTGAAGTTGAACTGTACCTTGAAAGGAGTCGTGCCTCCAGAGTGGTTGCTCGATGCAGATGTGCAGTTGTTGAGGGATCTTGGAAAAGTTATCCATCATCGCGTTCCTTTGTTTCTTGAGGGCCTCCTCGAGTTATATTTTGATAAGATCTCTTGCTCCCTCGTCTTTATTTTTGTTCACCATGGGAGGCCGTCGGGGTTTGCAAGGTTGATCTTGCAAGGGTTCAACCAGATCGAGCCCTAACTCCTTGTACCTTGACCTCGTTGGGGACATGCAAAGAAAAATAGAGAAAGAGAAAACCGCTCTGATACCACTGATCCATATTTATGGAGGAAATCAATAGAACACACATATAACCATAAATGCAAATATGCAGCAGAAAAAAAACTTCATTTCATTAATATCAAAGAATTGAAATATGTTTATAGACATAATAAACTAGCTAGGGCGCTGGTAGCTTATCTCTGAGAAGAGATGTGGCAGCTACATGCATCTAAACTAAGTTATAATGAGGCTTGAATGCCTATTTATTATTGAGAAAATTTGGAAAACCCTAAACATCCAAAAACCTAACCCTAGGAGATGAAGTGCCAAAACTATGGGCCTCGTTTGGGTAAATTGGTAAATCAACTTCTCGGGGACGTAACTTTGGCATAAGATCTTCGTTTGACATGAAAAATACCTCATGAGAAAGGTATATCCGAGGAATACAACATTCAAGTGAGAAAAATTGGTTCATGAACTGATGTTACTCCTGGTTTTCCTAAAAAACATCATTTAGAGCCTTAAAATGACTCCGAAAGTTTACAATTAAGGAAACTGAAAAAATGAAAGAAACAATGATGGGGGTCCAAGTGGAATAGGCGGATGTCCACCAATATCTACTTCGATCATTCCTCCCCCCTTAGGAAGCAATGGTGCCCATTGCGTTGAGTTCCTCCATGAGATGAGGAAACTTTTGCTGAACTTGGTCCTTGGTGAGCCACTTGCCTTAGTGAAGGTGTTGGCCTGCTTTGACAACTCCATATAGATAGATCCTTTGTTGTTGGGTATTCTTGATATATGTATCCATGATTTGATCAGTGGTGGCTTGTTCCATGCAGTCTAGGTTTAACTCTGTTGGTGTGATTTGTTCCTCCATGTTGGATGTGTCCAATAGAGGTGGAAAGTAGGGCCAAAGGTGGTCCACATTGAACATTGGGTGAAAACCAAGGAATGGTGGAATACTGAGCTCGAAGGAATTATCACCTACAACCTTGGTGATGGTGTATGGCCCATATCGGAGCGGGCGAAGCTTGCAGTGGGGTCCACCAAGGCGCTCCTTCTGCAAATGTAGCCACACTTTGTCGCCCACCTGGAAGTTGTGTGGCACACAATGTTGATCTTGTCGCTTCTTGTACTTAGCATTGGCTTTGTCCAATATGCCATGAACCTGTTGGAAGATGTGATGAATGCATTCAATAAATCTATTTTCTTTACCAACCTCAGACAGTGCATGTGTGGATTTTGTCTGTGTGGCTGCATAAGGTATGGAAACATCAAGAAGCGATGTGCCTGGGGTCAGATCAATGGAGTGATTGACCTGATAGTGTAGAGGAACCTCTGTAGTTGAGGACAAAATGTCCTTATATTCCTCCACATCTTTGTCCATCTGTTGTTGCCACGCAGGGGAGCCCTGTTTGGAGGCTACAACCACAATATTCTTCTTTCCCTGTTTGGAGGCTGCAGCCACAATATTCTTGTTGCTCTGTTGGTGAATCGTAATGAAAACAAATTTCCTGGTTTGGGAAATAATCTTGTAGAAATTTTCTGAATAATGATTAATTATCCACCGAGACTATCCTGATCACATATCAATTCGAATTCATATGCAACACATAATCTCTTCCACTCAGATCATCACACATGCGGAAATAAAACAAGCGATAGCACATCAATTCATCATACACATTAACACAGTATGTATGGGGAAAGCTTATAGTTGAAAACCCCGCAGCTATTGTGTATATTATAATGGAGAAAACATGTAAAAAATCATTACAATACTCCTCACAAGTACTTAGTACTATCTCATGAAGTTACACACAAACTAGCTTGGTTTTGAACAAGTCACTGGTTCAAAACTCACCACTAATTGCCTTGCCTCTATTGCGCAATCATGGCCTGTCTAAATAGAGATCCAAGGTTCGATTCTCCTTGGCCTTATAGCGCAATCATCATGGGAAATTCCTCCAAGTGTGGTGCAAATCTCATGCACAACTGATGTCCCAACTGATAGCTATCTCCACCCTTTCATCTACCTCTTTCACTGGTCTCCACTGAACTGTCCATGCACTGTAGTGAACTTATGTGTTCTTGAGTTGAATAATGAGTTAATAATTAGTGAATTAAATAATATTTAATTCACTCCACTCATTACTAGTTGATTAGCTAGTTAAACTAATCTCAACTAGTTCAACTAAGTTAAACCGAACACAACTCCACCAACTGTCTCATCAACTCCACCAAACTTCTGCCACTGAAGTCCTAACTGAAGTCAACCATGCATGAGCTCACCAAACCCTAGGAATAGCGTAATTCCTCTGTCAGATGCATGAGCCACTTCCAAGGCTCGAACTGAAGTGCTCCAAGAGAGTAAACTGAATTTTATAGTCCAAATATTATTAAGGGTAAATAATATTTGACTTCCCTATTTTAAGGAGAGGCAGTCTAAAAATAGACTTCGACTATAGGTCCAAAAAATAGAGTCCCGTCTATTTTTACCAACATGACCAATACTCCAAGAATAACATACTGCAATCCCCGGACCATGCTCCATATGTCTAAAAATAGACATAGTCTAAAAATAGACTTTGCGCCGGGGTACTGTGACCCACTTAATGAAAGGTGACTTCATTTCACTAAGCTCCATCATCCTTGCTGCATTTTCAACAAATCTTACATTTCTTTGCCGTCTCAAAGAGATAGTCGTAGGAGGTGGTACCTCTAGTATCCTGTACAACTTATTTCCCAAAGTAATAATAACAGCACGAGGTCGAGACTCATACACAGCATGACGCTTCCACAAGTATGGTCGTCCTAATAATACATCAGAAACATCACTGGCCTCATTTGTGAAGGCTTGATGCTGAAGGCAGCCTGCGGCGGACATGGAGATCTCATATTTGGTGAGTGAAGCCACTCGATTGTTATACGGCTGTCGGTGTGTTATGGTCAGTAGGCTGATCCGCCTGGTGACCTCTCCTGAAATGATGTTCTTTTGGCTTCCACTATTGTTACACAGCATTTTTTCACCGTCCCTGCAATCCCCATCCCGCATATTGGAGGACCATTTATGTGACTTATATGTAGTGTCATGCCTTGCAAAAAGTGTTATTGCATCCCTTTCCATGAGAATAACATTTCCTCTGTTGACTATTCCTGGAACAAACCATAAAAAACACATGATTTTGGGTCAGCGCTGGAAGTCAGTTATGGCCTCGCGCCATTAAGAGAAATTATCACTGGGCCCCACACCCATTGGCGCTCTGTCTCAGTGAACTTCCTGGGCCGAGATGTTTTTGGAAAGTTTTTTAAATACAGAAGTGGAGTTTCCATTGCCAACCACTTCGTGAGCAGAGTCAGCATGAGTTTTTCGACTGAATAACTTCGAACATCTTCCTTTGGATTCTTGTTCCCTACTTTTGGGAAACCTCCAAAAGGATAAGGCCTCCCTTCCACCATTTGATGGATCCAAACCTCTTCCTCCTCTCCTATATATACATATCTCTCACATAGATGCAACCAGCTAAACATTTTGGAGAATAGCTGAAACAGTCTGAATAAGCTGGTGTGAGATAGAGTAGAGAGAGACCCCTTGTCGAGAGAGAGTCTAGGCTTATTGCCTTGCTCAGTCCAATTCCCTGACAAATGCTCGAGATGCATTTCAACTGGACCCGCTGAAGGAGGCTGCGACATCAAGGCTCATTTGGTTGTAATCTCTTTCTTTCTCTTAATTAATACATGACTCATATTTTGGTTCTCATCTTGTGTTGATGTGATTAATCTTGTGCAATACGTTTAATTCTCCTTGACCAATTAGATAGTTATGAATGCAAATATTTTTTCGTATGCTACTATCTTTCTTTGATCCTTGTGCAGGCACTTAAGTACCACCGCTGAAGGACCGCAACATGCTGGGACGAATATCAGGAGATTTCTGCCACAGCTACGACAACTGCATTGGAACCAAGGTAGGACATCTATCCTGACTTAGTTTCATTCATTAACTAGGAATCTACGCATTAGGATGTCCTCTTGCTTCTAGACCCACCCTAGGGCTAGAGGGATTGCCTCTGTCTGTACAGGGGATTTACATGCATAGAAATTTGACGAATCCACCAGGGATCAGTGTGTGTTTGTCATCTCGTTGTTTTTCGAGCGTCTGGATTGTCGAGTCGAATTTGATCGTTTCATCGTTTTTCTACTTTGCTTGACTTGCCTGACTGTTTTCCACCATCCTGTTCAGTTCCAGAGTGTCAATTCTGACCTATCCTCAGTGGTTTTTATTTTTTCCCATGGTTTTCTAGCTCGACACAGCTTTTCCTTGAACAGTCATGCCGATTGGCGCATGTTGCTTTTGTCACAGGTGCGCCAACCCCTGTTTAGCACAGATTACAACTAAACAGTCGCGTCGAATCTTGTAGGATTTGATTTGACTCCTTTTCTAAGTTTTTGTTAGTGTTTCTTGGCTTTGGATTGGTTTTTTTCCTTGAAATTGGTATACTGTGATTGTTTTGACTCTGTAGTCTCGATCTTCTCAGTTGTTTGTCTATCATCTTATTAGTGAAGTTTGTAGCCCTAGGGTTTCTAGGTGTCTTGTGTTGTTTGTTTGGCCCTCTCCTCATTGATCCTTCTGAGTTAAGTTCGAGTCACTTTGATCTTTGTTGTTTCAATTCACTGACTGATTATGTTAGTCTTTCTCTCGATTCTTCATGCCTTTGGTTTGTTGGATGATCACTTTTGTTTTCATTTGAATCTCCATTCGTCACTTCAAGCATAGATTACATTGCTCACCGGATTTTTTCGAAAGCCCTTTGTTTGCTTGGAAGAGTGCATTGTTTTTTTTAGTGTGTTTTATGTTTTTATTGCATAGATCTATTCGTTTTAGATCGTTACATTCATAGTGCTCGAAACTAGTATTTGTTTTTCTTTTATTGTAACAGTGCATTGTGTGCTTCATTCATCTAAAGACAAAAATTGCATTCTTTCGCTTTAATTGAAAATGAAAATGTTCTTTTTCATTACTAGCTCTTAGCGAACTAGGGAAGAGTTTTCGTTTTCTCATCTGTTTGTATTAGATGCATTAGCAGAATTCTTCTTATGTTTCAATTGATTATTACTTTGTAATAGATTCCTATCCTTCTCTTAGCTAGCATTCATTGAATGGAAATGGTGTTATTTTGCATTTAGTGTGCATATAGGAATTCGAGATCACATTCGGTAAGGCCTTGAAATTGAAACGTTAATTCAAGATGAACCTTAAAGTGAATTCAATCAACCTAAGGAAGCATTGAAACCTAACACACATATTTTAGAGGTCTAGGCTAGTGACGTGTTCCGGCATCATTAAACCTAGTAGCTATCGTTCGCCATCTCGCATTAGACAACACTAGTACGGACTTGTGCTCCCCGTACCATCGCGTATATAAAGGGAGACCCTCATACGTTGCAATCCTTTATCCATAGGAAGCCGAGTCTGCTGCCCTAAAACCATGATACACCGAATACATCATTCGGGGAGACTACCTACACGTATGTCAATTCCTTGGTCATTTCTCTTTCATTTTATCACCAAGGTGTATATGGAATTCACGAAAACTTGGTACACCCTCTTGCTTAGATTACCTTAGTAGTCATTTTGATCTTTTCGTCTCTCTAAAAGTGAAAAGATCATTGAGCACTTGTCCTTTCACGCTCGTTCAATTTGAAAGTGACTAGAGTCATATTTTGCCTATTTCTCGACTCTTAAAACATGAAACATCAAAGTTCCATTTCAATGTCATAAAATTAACTGCCTACGATCACATGCCCGTTAAATATTTCTGCTTGTCTTGTTTTTAGTATTTCCTTAGTGTTTTATCTTGAAGCCTCAAATAGGCTATCTCATTTTTTTCCTGTTTTGAAACATTGTCACAGTGGCAGAACCACTAGTTTCATCATCCTCTTCATTGCCTCCTAGTGGTGATCCTTTTCTTGACATTTCTTCAGAAACACCTCAGTCCACTAGGCCTGTCGAGTTTTGGCAGTTTTTCCTTTCGAGTATCTTGCCTCTCGCTACCCGGTCTCCTCCTAAAGGGTCAGTTGATATCAATTGGCAACTTTAGCATGCTTGGTCTGGTTTTCGGAGCGAGGAATAATTCCCTCCTCTTACTTCGAGATCACCTTTATTAGTCGTTTCTTTACTTGCTAGTACTTGTCGTCTTTTCGACGATCTTACAGCCTCGTCAAAAATGGATTCTTTGAGTCCTATCGATAGTGAAGAGCTTCATGTTTCTACCGGAGAGTATCAGTTCTTCCCAGAAGATTTCCCGTATGTCTCCAGTCAACCTTCTCCACAATCGGTGTCTCTTCCACCTGGTTATCGTAATTTGGGTTAGATCATTTCTGGTGTTGCATCCATGACACAACCTAGTACATTGACTCCCACAAGAAGCTTGTCTATTATTGTATGAGGAATGTCACCTTTGACACCCATCTCGTCTACCATTATTACATATGTCCCGGTCTAACCTACCGTTTGTGTGGCTTCATCTGCACAGGTTTTTAGTACAACTCTGTCATCAGGATCTGTTGTTGTTCGCAATTCTACCTTTATCAATCCCACGATGTTGGTTAGGCCCACCGTGAGTAGATCACAACCTCTCACTGTGGACATCAATCCTACATGCACTACACCTATGGTCTCTACTTATATTCCTAGTGGTTATACATTCGATGAGTATCAGTTGGATATTTAGCGACGGTATGCTCCCTCTCTAGATCCTCAACAGTAGAGTTCCACACCTCAGGGTTCTCAGCAGCCCCAAGCTTCTGGAAATCCTCCACATCATTATGATGTACACGGTAATCCCATCTATTTGCCTCTGATTGATCCCAATAAACCCATTTACCAACCGGGACAACCCTCGGGCCTACAAGGACAACCCTTTCAGGGACAACCTTCAGTCCAACAGGGACAACCCTCTGGTCAACAGGTAAAACCTTACAGTCTACAAGGACAACCTTACAATCCATAAGGACAAACCTTACAGGTACAACCTTCAGCCCAACAAGGACAACCCTATGGTCCTTTTGGTCAACCTCAATTTCAACCAGGAGAAACTTATGTTCCCAGGGAGAAAATCTACCCACCACAGGGACAACCTTTTGTGCAACAACATCGACCTTACATTCAGGAAGGAAAAAATTTTGTACAAAAAGGACAACCCTACGGCCTTGCGCTAGGTCCACCTGGTTTTCAAGGGCAACCTAGCCCATCCCAACCATCAGGCCAACCTATTCCACAAGGGCAACCCGGTGGCCCTCAATATTGAGGCCAACCTACCCCGCAGGGATAGCTTGCCCAACCTCAACATCAAGGCCAACCTGCCCCGCAAGGAAAACCTGTCCAACCTCAGCAACCGGTTCAACCTGCTCAGCCTCAAGGCACTACTTATCCTCCTCAAAGTCAATTTCATGCGGTATATAGTGCACCCCAAGGTTACACTTATTATCCTCAAGGTCAATCCCATATGGTGTATAATCCACCTCAATGAAATTCTTACATTCCGCGGCAAAATCCATACGTTGCTCAGCAAGGACCTCAATGGTATGATCAGAATCAATATCCCGGTCCTCAACCCATGTATGGACAGAACTATCAGGCTTATAAACCCTATGGACATAATCCTCCGAGACAAAACATATGGGGGCAAAGTTTCTCTCAACATGGGTGGAATGCTAATACTAGTCTTTATCAGCGACCTACAATGCCCTGTAATCATCAATTGCCTTTTCTCTCTATGTTGGAACTGCCTAATGTGTCAAAGTTGACGAACGATTTAATCCTTCATAACCCGTATTGGCCTCCAATTCCAACCAAAATTCCTAGTGATTGTCCCAAGTTTGAGGGCAAGTCCAGAGAAGACCCCCAAGCGCATGATTTGACCTACCATCCTTGGTGTTCCTCTAACTCTTGCGTTGACGATTCTATCTGATTTTGTCTTTTCCAATGGACTCTTACTGGTGCCACTGCCAAGTGGTACATTGAGTTATCTCGTGGTGTCTTCCAAGATTTCAAAACTTTAGCCATGGTGTTTCTCACGCACTTTCAGCTATTGGTTCGGTATGAAACCGGGACACGCCTCCTCACATCCTTGAAGTAAGATCGAGCTACTCATATCTCAGATCATATTCATGAATGGAGGCATCGTTGTCACTTGATCAAGTTTGAGATTCTTGATCAAATTCTAACTGATTGGTTCACTACCTCCTTTGTTTCTCTGATTTCCAAGGACATTGCTATGGGGGCATGCGTCACTTAGGAACAAGCCATTGCTCGTGCCCAGTACCTTGATCTTGTGTACTCTCAATCTGGCACATTGTACGAACTCTTGCCTGATGCTCCTAGACATGGAACTTCCAAAGCACCAGTGATGCCATCAGTCGACGGTATCATCGGTTCCATGTCTCAGACTTTGTGGAAGTCTCCTCCCCCAAATCCTAGGAAGCAAAAATATACTCCTTCCAATGATACTACTTCTCAGCCGACCCCTAATTCTAGTAAAACCGGAGAAGTGAATGTCGTTCAGGCCAATCCGACGGATAAAACTTCCAAGGGTAAAAGTAAGGGTAAAGGTAAGGCCAAAGCCGATACCCTGAAACAGGATTCTCAGAAATCTCGTGCTGATGATGGTTCACAGTGTAAACCGAAGTATCCTTGCTTGATTTGTGACGAAGAGCACTACACCAAGGATTGTCCTCGATGGGCCGAAGAGAGTCGATTTCTCAAAGGCACCCAAGGAACTTTGGTTGTTCTCAAAGAATCGTTTCCATCGCAACAGACTCAGTTGGTAGAGCAACCTCAGTCCTCTGCCCCATTTGGCTCTCAGGTTTTCATGATGAACGATTCTGCATCCGATTCCATAGCTACCCGGTCGAAAGATTATACCGAATCGCATCAGGAAGCGGGGAAAGAGATCATTGATGGTACTCCTCCTCCACCTGCTTCTAGCCCTCTTCAAATTGAAAGGCCCAGTACTGAGCCCATTGTACAACAACCTTCCAAGGGTGTACTCCGTAAGTCTTCTTACAATCCTAACGCTCGTGTTTCTCAACATTACAGTATTGTTGAGGATTTGGGTCAAGCGCCATCTGCTATGTCTGCATTAGAAGTACTTCAGAGTTTTCCATCTCAACGGAAGGCTTTTCTATCTACCATCAGTGGGGTTGTTCCTGCTAATTCGAGCCTTATCACTTTCGACTTGGAGAATTTTTTCCCACGTCTCCCTCACCAGCTTGCGCTCATCATCCAAGTTGAGATTAATGGAATGACTATCCATCGAGCAGATGTGGAAGAGGGTGCGTCTACGTGCGTCATGTCATCTACCTGCTAGAAAGCCATCGGTTCTCCAACTTTGAATTCATCTCCAAATGCTCTAGAAGCATATGATGGAAGAGAATAAAAACCTCTTGGTGTTCTCGCTAGTTTACCGATCATTCTAGAAGGGAAAATAGTCAACGTTGAGGTTGAAGTAGTTGACGTCAAGCTCAATTACAATCTTCTCCTTGGTCGCAGTTGGACTCACGCCATGCTATGTGCGTTCCATCCACTCTCTTTCGTGTTTTGCGATTTCCGCACGAAAGAAAGATCGTTATTGTCGATCAGTTGTATTTCTTCACTTCTTCATCTTCCGAGAGCAATGTTTCGTATGTCGACCAAATTATTATGCCTCACTAGAGCGTAGGGTCGGGTCTCTTCAAAGATCTTTCCCTCATGGGTATTTTTTTTCTTCCTCCACCCAAAACTATTCAGGTTAATATGATCTCCAGGTATTTTGATCCATGGATCATCCCTTCGCCCGAGCAGTTTGGTTCATTTGGAGATTCGATGTCATTAATTCCGATCGAGATTGATTATTGTGAACTTATTTCGGCTTCGGATCCTCTGCCTCCTGATCATGCTCCTTTGGGCATCTCCCTTGACACTTATTCTCAATCCCCTTGGCTCGGCGATTTGGATTCACCTAACCCCTTGAGAGAGATATTTCCCTCCGATGAGGCCATTATGGAAACTATGTCTCTTAAGGATCCTCCTTGGGACGATAGTCATCATCGTTCCTCGTTCATGCCTGGCCTTAGGGCCATGTCTACGTGTCTCGAGAGGTTCGCTTCTTAGATTCCTTCTCCTCTGCTTCAAACACCTATCTTGACACACGAAGTCTTTGCGGAAGGTAACTTGAGCAACATTACACAGACGATTCCTATCGACATCTTCGTTAAACCGGGGGTTTTCGAGAACATCCATATTGGGGTGACTTATTCTCCCGATGAGATTCAGGTCTATACTAATATCTTCCATGAGTTTCATGATTTTTTCGCATGGTCTTACGAAGAGATATCCGACATCGATCCTAGTATAGTGGTGCATGAGATTCCTACCTATCCTGGTGTGAAGCTTGTTCGCCAGCGTCTTCGTCCTGTGAACCCTAGAAAGGTTGCTACTATTAAGGGAGAAGTTCAAAAACTTATTAAATCTTTTATCTATATGATTCCCTTAAAGAATGGGTTTCCAATATTGTTCATGTAGATAAGAGACTGGGTACCATTCGTGTCTGTGTTGATTACTGTGATATTAACCGTGCTTTCCCTAAGGATAATTATCCCACTCTGTTTATTGATCAGATCATTGATGACTATGCTGGGAGTGAGATTTTTTCCCTTATGGACGGGTTTTTTGGGTACAACTAGATTAACATTCTTTCGACCGATCAACATAAGACCGCCTTTATCTATCCTTGGGGTACATTCTCTTATAAAAAGCTCCCTTAAAAATGATGGGGCTACATTTCAACGGGCAATGTCATATGCTTTCCACGATATCAAGCTCATTGTTTAGCCTTATCTAGATGACCTTCTGGCTCATTCGGATAAGCGTAAATACCATCCTGATTTTCTTGGTTGTTGATGCTATAATATCTAACTCAATCCGCATAAGTGCGTCGTCTACATTGATTCCGGTAGACTCTTAGGGTTTATCATTTCTAAATACGAGATTCGTCTCGATCCACTCAAATTTAAAGCTATTGTTAATCTCCCCTCTCCTTCCTCCTTATATTAGTTGCAGAGTCTGCAGGGAAAATTTAACTTTCTACGTCGTTTTATACCTAAATATGTTGAAGTGGCAAAAGGATTTACGCGATTATTGAAGCAATACATCTCGTTCCTCTGGGATGAGATCACCCAAAATTCCTTCGATGAACTGAATACGTTGCTCATTAATGCTCCTCTGTTGCGTCCTCCAAATTATCATCGTGATTACTCCCTTTATTTGGTCGTCGCGTTTAGCACGATTGCCATGGTTTTGGTATAAGACGATGATGATGGTGACGAGCATGTCATTTATTATTTGTCTCGCAACCTTCTCGATACTGAGACACGATATGCACATGTCGAGAAGTTGGCGTTGGCTGCCATTCAAGTTGTCCAACATTTTCGTCACTATATCCTATTGCGCATAGTGACCATGATTTCTGATTGCAACCCTATGACTTACATATTGACTCGTCAATTGCTGGGGGGAAAGAACTCGAAGTGGATTTTCATCCTCTAAGAGTTAGATTTGGAGTTCACTACCACCAAGTCGAATAAGTCATTAGTCTTCGCCAATTTGATCTACTCTCTCCCTTCTAATTCCGCTCCGTCTAGTTCCGAGGAATGCATTCCGGATGACACGCTTTTTCTAATTATCGCCCTCGATCCTTGGTACGTTGATATCATCGTATATCTTCAGACTTCCACTTTCTGACCTAGGTTGATGAATGATGCCCGTCAATTCATCTTTCATCAATCGCAACCCTATCGCATAGTCGGAGATACTCTCTACCGCATCAGAGTTGATTCCATTCTCTGCCGGTGTTTAACTCTTGAGGAGGCTGAAAGGCCCTGAATAATTGTCACAGTGGCGGTCACATGTCTGGATATGCTACTGCACAGAAGATTCTTCGTGCTGGGTATTTCTAGCCCACCATCTTTAAATACTGCATCATCGTTGTCCGTAAGTGCCATGATTATCAGATCTATCAGCGCAAGATGCATGCGCCTTCCCATATTCACCCTGTCATTACCGTTGGTCCCTTTGCGAAGTGGGGCATTGATTTTATGACATGTAAACCTCACTCGACTGGGGGGCATGATTATATCATTTTAGCCGTGGACTACTTCACCAAATGGGTTGAAGCAATGCCTACACTTACAGTTGACGGTAAGACAGCAGCACAGTTTCTATTCAATCATGTCATTTCTAGGTTTGGTGTCCCTCAAGCCATTGTTACCGTCATGGTTCCCATTTTCAACATTACATGGTGGCGGAGTTGACTTCCAAGTTTGTTCTACGTCACGACAACTCAATGTCGTACTACCCTCAGGCCAATCGCCAGGTTGAAGCCGTGAACAAAGTTCTCGTCACTATGTTTCAACGTATGATTGAGATGCACAAATCAAACTAGCATATCATGTTGTTTTCAAATCTCTGGGCTTACCAAACCTCAGTGAAGGATGTGACCGGATTCACTCCATTCCATCTTGTCTACGGTCTGGAAGCTACCCTTCCGATTGAATGTGAAATTCCTTCTCTCAAACTAGCTATTGAATTGTTTCCGAATACTTCACCAAAAGAAGAGCGTCTTCTCTATTTAGAGAGGCTTGATGAAACTCGCCACTTTGCTGCTCTAGTCATAGAAGCACAAAAAAAGTGGGTCAAAGCTCATTTTGACCAGTCAGTTTCCCCTCGTTCCTTCATAGAAGGAGACCTCATCCTCCTGTACGACCAAGCTCACGATAAGTTGGGGGCAGGCAAATTTCAACCCATGTGGCATGGGCCCTACATCGTTAAGCGCATTTCAGAATGGGGCTTCTGAGCTTATTGATTATCAAGGTTATCCTCTAGATCAGCCCAGAAATGGGTTGTATCTTATGTTAGGAATTTGTAATCAGCAAGATTGGCAAAGTCCGATCACAGAAACAACATCGTTTCAACCAACTTTGGGATTCTAGGATCTAGCCCTCCTGAATCCGGAGAGGGATCTCTCCAATAAGTGCAAAGATGGATTTGTCTTTGAAATTTGGGGTAATAATATTAGGCTAGTTATGAAGGCCAAGGGTTTGTTTTGGTTTTTGGATGATTGAGCATGATTATTATTTTGAGGAGAAAGTTCTAAGTGCAAAAAGTTTCAAAGGTGAGAAGTTGCAAGTGGATAGAACATCTATGGCTAAAAAGATAGATATAACGCTGGTTTTTAGTCCATTGGGCTATGGAGTCATAACAGGGCTTTAATTGAGCAATAACATCAAGATTGATCCAAGGGGAAAGTCGTCTACACCACAAGATTATTGAGATTTAAATGATGGAATGGGAACAATAAGGTGTCGGAGAGGTGGAAACTGATAATAATTTCACAAAGGATTTATAGTTATTCCAAACAAGAAAAACCTCTTAAGTAACTATTTAAAACCAACCAAGTGTAGGGCTAACCATTGACCTCTTGGGCAAGTTTGTATTAAAGAAGCTTAATTGACAAAAAATCCAGTAATCCGCATAATTACCTTCAGAAAGTATGAAAACATATAAGAGAAGACAGAGTATAAACTTAAGATCAGATAAAGTACTTTTAAACCTAGTCTGCTTTCAGTTAACACCAAGGGAAACTTTCAAAATCTGCCTTTGGAGAATATAAGCTAGAAACAGGGAAAACCATCACTTTCTAGTCTAACTTTAATAAGAAAATAAGGAAAATAACTTTCAAGAACAATGTTTAAAGAAAACAGTAGGACGAGGGAACTCCAACATTCCTAACCGCTTAAACTGTACTAAATCATTCTTAAATAAACAAATTGGAGGAAAACATTGAGATAAAGCTTTTCAGTCAGAGAAGGTTACTGAAATATAGTAGGTCCTAACTCTATAAATGTTGTTCTTTATCAGAGAATAGTGAAAAATATGACATACATAGAAGGAAAAAAATAACAAAGAGAGGGGCACTTCACCAATGATATAGACCAGGATCCCAAGAAACAGCTTGTTATTGATGTCAAACCAGTTACAGTCTTCAAGTCCAATGTTTCAGTTCAGCAATCATCTTCACTATTCAGCCTAACTAATCTAGCACAAGCAGAGCTCCAAGGGCCAGTGAGCACTATTTACAATCAGAAGTTTAAGCTCAAATGTATTTCAAAGTTTTGCAACCAACAGTTTCTCATCTTCTACAGAGGTATTTATAGAAGAATGAGGAGGTGAGATCTGATAAAAGATCTTTTAGAACAATTAATACAGATTCAAGACTTCTCGACCTTTGAGGGGCTCGATGGAGAAGTTAACAAACATTCTTTCTGCATTAACTGTTTTACATTTATGAATTAAGCTCGGTGGGAGCTTGTAATGACTTTAAGGCTCTGTGTCATATTTGGAGTAACTCTGCAGATATTTTTTGCATTAAGTTTCCTTGCAGTAGTAACTCTCTGGCTGCGCTGAGGCGATTATCTTCATTTGATCAATAACTTCAGCCTCTGTTTTGAATGCTTTGAGGCAAAAGTGGCACTTATGGTAGCTGAGGAATCAATTCGCCTCAATTGAGGCAGTGAAGGCCTTTCTGTCAGTTAAACACTTATGATTTTTTTTTAATTGTGTTTTATTTCTGGGAATTATGCTTTTGATAATCATTCTTAGCCGTAATTCCCAAATCTATCTCCAATCTTCTGTTTCTGCTACGCTCGTCTTCAACACGAATACTCTTTAAATCGTGTTGTAATAACCCAGTGTCTTGTCGATGTGCAGGGCCACGCTGAGCTCGTATGGCATCACTGCCTCATGAAGCAATGACGATACATGGAGAAAAGCCTGTGAATGGTTCTTTTTTATGAATCTAAGGCACAGGAATCGTCATCCCCAGCCTTCGGCCTTTTCTTTCAATATAACGGATAAACCTTTAACACCTGCAACAATACAAAATTTATTAATAAATCCTGTGTTTTTGGGTTTACTGCTTCAGAGGCGTGGGATGAGAGCAGAGTCGTTGGATGGCATCATCCAATGGTGGAGGTTAGCTGAGAGGAGGTCAAAGAAGAGCATGGAAATGAACGAGACGGGTTGATTTTGGACCGTCCGATTTGGACACATGGACGGTCCAGGTCTAATCAGAGGATCGCAATTGGGCGATCGCAATCGGGGGTGGCAGGCAAGTGCGCCGATTGAAAGTTGTGATGCGATGTAGCACAGACCGTCGATCCAAAGATTAGATCAACGGTGGAGAAATGAATCGGGGGAAAAGTTGATCGGGGGAGGAAATATAACATAGTGATTTAGGAAATGCGATGCGATTGAGAAATGCGATGCGATTGAGCACCGGTCATTTGATCGGTCAACAATCAACGGTGGAGATGAACCGGGCCCATGAACGAGTGGGACCCTTTATTAATATAAAAAAAACCCAACTTTTTTAATATACAAAGGTTTTTATTATATGGGAGGGGTATATGTATGATATGGCTAGGCACCCGTCTGCGGGGCCGAAGGTTTATATGAAGGATAATACGCCCGGGGTTTCATATATGAAAAAAGGGCCAATCGCAATCGGAAGGTTGGGCATGGGCTTTTCAATCAACCCATTCGATTTGTGCGATGTGATTGGCGCCTCGGGACTTAAACTCTTAGTCCTGGGCGTAGGTTATATGGAACATAAAATGGAGGGAGCAGGGTTTATACATATATGACCCAATCGCATCGGAAGTTTGATGCGGGTCTTTTTAATCAACCCATTGTGAAACTCTCCGATGCGATTGCGCGATCGGTCTTTCAAGCTAACCATTTTTATATTAAACACGTGATTTTGGTTCTTTAGACCAAAACTTTGGATAGATGGGTTTTTTGTATTTACAAAGGAAAAGACAGATCGGAGATGGATTTTTCAATGGTTTAGCGCCCAATTGTGGGCCCGCGAGTTACATGGAATAACAACATGATCGGAGGTTATGACCAGAGGGCTAATCATATCGAAACTTTATGAAACATGGCAAAAGACTTGCGTGCTTTGTATTTTTGCGATGCGATTAGCGCCGAAAGGTTTTAGCGCTTGGTCTTAGCACCATGGGCATACGGGGGGGAAGTGGTTGAGACTTGGCCCGATGGGGCTTAAACCCTTAATACAAAATGGGTTTTTACATAGATTTTCAATGGTTTTCAAAGGGTTTTGGGGGTTTCGCTATAGTTTAAAAAAGGAGTTTTAAACTATGAAAGGTGGATTATATGAAGGGGAAATGAGGAAAAATGGAAATCAAAGGAAAATGATGGGGAAAAAGAGAGTAAAAATGAAGGTTAGTTTTGAGTGAGAGAAGGGGGGAAAATGATGGTTTCTCAGCAATCTTTTCTCATGAAATCAGTACAATTCCTTAGTATAAAATGGAAATAGTAAATGAATATTTTGAGACAGAGGCATGAGGCCTTCAAGAGTCTTCAAGAGCCAACAATTTTTAGCAATAAAATTTGTTCTTTGAAGGCTCAAAAAGTCTTAGCCACCTTTTGCTATAACAAATTTTATAGGTGGCTAACATCTTAAAAATTACTATGCATGAGTCATTTGTGCATGTTTTTTGTACATAGGTGTTTTTTCATTTTTGTACATTTTTGGCTTGGTTTGCTTTGCGAGCGTTTTCCTGCTTATTGGACCATTGCTTATTGTACAGATGTCTATTACCCCTTATGACGATTTCGCGGAAGGTGCTTCCCGCAGTACCCAGAACCTATCTTCAGCAACTTGGGTGATTTATGATCCTGTTGGTGAGTTGATAGACCTTCAAGGTATTTTTCTAGGACGGACCACAAACAACGTCATTGAATATAGTGTTTTTATTGAACTATTAACCGAGGTCATTTCTCTTGACATTCGAGCATTGATTGTTAACCTAGACTCACAGCTTGTTGTTCTTCAACTTAATGGGCATTATTTTGTTAGAAACCCTCACATCTTAAGGTTGTATTTGTGTGTTTGTTTATAGGAAAGAAATTTTGATTTCATTACATATCAACATATTCCTAGACGAATGAATGTGTTAACTGATACAGTAGCTAATAATGTATTAGATAGAAATTTGCGTAATTTGTAAAGAAAAATCATCATCACATGAAAAGATCCACAGAAGAAAATAGATGTATATATATATATATATATATATATATATATATATATATATATATATATATATATCTATATATCGAGTGTTTGCATCCATGTGCATCATAAGTTCAAAAAATATGTATGTTTCAGTTACATCCTGAGACATCATGTCTCTCAAAAAATATGCGGAAATAAAACCCAGGTGTCTAGTCACCGTGACGCTCATGATGGCACGTCACTACCCATACAAGCCGCCTCAACAAGCGTTGAACATGGTTTGACACCCCTGTAGTGTGCCTCTGGTACGCGCGAGGAACATCATCGAATCGCGCATAGTCTAGGATCCCATGGCCGATTCCCTCCAAGTTGCGTATGATTTTCTCCTCCTCCTCGCCCTCGCCAAGAGGGGCCACATCAAATTCATGAGGAATCCTCCGCGCTATCGGGGACATACCTGTAGGTCTCTCTGGGCCAACATCTGCAATTACGTGGATTAATGTCAGAACATGCATAAAAAAAATCATAATACTCATTAAAATAAAAAATGAGTCTTACCCAATACTTCATCCCAATCCTCTCCTTATGGGAGTGGGAGATCTGCATCACTGGTGAAATCCATGCCAAAGTAGGGCCAGTCCTCCACGACAATTAGTTGTTGGCGGAGCCACTCAAATAAATTTGGTCTCTAGGACATCTATTGATCACCCCTTGATCTTGGCATCAAATATGCCCAACTGACCATCCATGGCTCCTCGGCTGGTGGTGTCGGAACTATTACCTCCTGACGTTGGAAGATCGGTAATTGTTCCAAGAAGAAAGGTACCAATATGGACCCGTAGCCAAACTTCTTTAGCTTACCATTCTTTTATTTTTTCAACTGGCATTTGATGTTGATTGTTACTACCTCTGCTCAGTTGTAGAGTGTCGGTGCCATGCAATCCACTGCAAGAAGTAATTATGTTTTGTGGCCTCATGTGGAGCCTGAACTCCTGCAGCTCCCATGATGGTGTGTAGCATTACTCTAAGTGAGATATCGGGAATGGTTTGGATATCCACCTTCCCACTTTTGGATCCTTTCCGTGCTCCTCGATACACCCTGTTGATAACCATACCCATGTTTTCCATTGTGGGTCGAGTACCAGTAGGATTGGTACTGCTCCCCTCCGCGACAATCTGATTATGAAGTAGATATCTGAAACCTCAATCTCAAGTTCCTGATCGTGAATAATGAATTTTTCCTGATCAATGTCCCTGTTATGGAAGTAAATCCTCTCTGCAGACAGAGACGATCCTTTTAGCCCTAGAATGGGTCTCGTAACAAAAGGACAAAGTAGAGTGTAGGTTCCTAATTACTGAATGAAATAGACGAGGTAGATCGACCTACCTAGAGTCCAAAGCTATCATTGTGGTTGTTGTAGTAGTGGCCTCTCAATTCCTATCTCGGCAAGTCATGATCCTTTCGCAGTGATACTTGGATACCTGCACAAGATCAACAAACAAGAGCAGCGAACGAAGCAACAATCTCATTCATAATTACTAACCAGTCAAGGAGGGCTAAGCGTGTTGCATCAATAAAATACATCAACACGACATGGGAACCAGACAATAGTTATACATATTTATTAATAAAAGAAAGAGTTACAACCAAGCCTTAACGTCGCGTCCTCCTTCAGCGGGGTTCAGATGAAGCGCATCTCAATGATTTTCATGGAATTCGTATGAGGTAAAGGCACAAGCCTAAGCTCTCTCAATGAGGGACTCTTCCGTTCTATCTTGAATAGAAATCTCTCCAGCGTTTCTGCCACAATATCTTTAGTTCAGCTAGCTTCATCAATGGAGGATGGCTATATTTATAGAGGGAAAGGAGGAGGTTGGGATCCCTACTATGGTGGTAGGGAGGCCTTATCCTTTGGTAGGTTTCCCCAAAAGGTGGAAACAAGAGGCCAAAGGAGGAAGTTCGTGGTTATTTAGTCGAACCACTCCCTATGACTCATCCACGAGGTTTTTGTGATCAAAACTTCACCTCTATTTTTTTTTTAAAATCCATAAAAAAATTGGCGTGGGTGGCTAACTGAGACAAAGCGCCAACTGGCGCGGGGGATAGTGTTAATCTGCCTCATCGGCCCGAGGGCATAACGGGCTACCAGCGCTAAGGCAAAAACAGGTGTTTTTAGTGGTCTGTTCAAGAAATGGTCAATAGAAGGAATGTTTTCCTCATGGAAAGGGATACAATGGTGGTATTTTCATGGCATGACACTTTATTTTGATCACAGAAATGAGCCTCCAATGTGCGTGATGGGGATTGCAGGGATAGTGACAAAATTTTGTGTAACAGATGCCCCCTAAAGCATGAGGTCCGAGAGAAAGGAAGGGGTGAAATGCTTTATGAGAACGCGTTTTAACCAAAAACCGCTTTCAGAAGACCTGCAATGAAAAATAAAAATAATATCTCTGAGACATGAACATGTGGTATGGGCGCAGCCATCCATAATAGAGTACATATAAACTGAGATCTGCGGTATGGACGCAGCCATCCAGCATTAAGGATCAACAAATAGACTCAGGTATGGTCACATCCATCCAATCAAAAGAGTCATGTAATAAAGTCATGATAAATCATAACATCCCGCAGCCTGGATCTTATCAGACAAAACCCAGGGTCTTGCGCTCCATCTCGACCCGAACAAGTACAAACTCAAGCATGTGAATATGTGAACTGAATTTGAACATGCATGAAAGTCACTTGATTACCAGCTAATGATGAAAGTTTTTAACAAGTGCGAGATAAACCACCAATAATGACAATGGCTCTCAAGGTACAACAGGTACAATCCATGGAATGTGAACAGTGAGCTGAGGTCGAACCCTGCAGAATCACTCTATCGAAGGACAATGATGTGGATCTATCGTTGAATGCGAAGAACCTACCATTGAGGCATGTAGGCTCCAAGGTACCGATAGGGAGTCTCTAAACCAACTTCCTGGATAATGAGATGAGGTCGAGAGGAAGTGACCTGGTCGAAGGAGGGCCATAATATATCCCACATCATTGACATGAGATAGAGGAACATAATGATAGTGAATCGGGACTAACAGAGAATCAGAGGGAGGTTGAAAATTGTAGAGGCAAAATTCTCTTAAACATATCAGTGACACGACTCTGGGTTTGGCAGTATTTTACATCAAGGGATCTAAGGTCATGGTGACGTAGAAAAGAGAAAATGAGAGGTCAAAACATATTACCCAAACCCACGAAGGCAAGAATGACGAAATGAGATGTCCCCAACCCGACACGAATGTAGACGAGTGTCATGTTCAAGAGTGACATACTGCCGACACAACTAAAATCTGGTTCAATTTTCCCCCACCATTTTTGGTGAGTACCCCAATTATTTTTGAAAAAAAACTTGAAGGGGATAGCATATTCTTGTGTTGTAAGTTTGTCCTTCGAACAAATCCAACCTAGTACATTTTACGAGCCCTAGGAAGGAGGAACTTGGTGAATGTCATGGTGATGATGTCCAATGTCATCAGGGTTTAACGAGTCAGAAAAAGGAAGAACTCTGCGTCTTTCCATGTTTAGAGAGTTTGAAAAGAAGCGGAAAAGAAAAATCCAACGTATCCCTTTTTGTAAGTAGTCTCTCAAATCCGAAAAGGTAGAAAAAAATATCTGAAAGAACCTCTTAGTCGCGATAGGCCAAGGTATTCCTTTTTCGTAAATAATCTATCCCACCTCGAAAAAGGGGTAAACGTATACTGCGTAGATATCGTTTCACAACCATTTAACAAGTTCAAAACGACAAGAGTCTCGGCAATATTTTCAATTTTAGAGAGTCAGAAAAGAGCTTAAATATTACTCCAGTAGTGAGTTTTTCATGTTTTTACTGAGTCCGAAAAAAGTATAAAATATAACTCATGACTTCATCACTATCGCATTAAAGACCTGTTGTTGCACAAGAAACAAACGTAAAACCCATTTCTCGAAATAACATAATGTAATAATCGAAAAATATGTCTTAAAACCTAATTAGGGTTCTAAAAAGTTATAAAATGCCAAAAATGGTAAAAAATAATTACTTTTCACTTTTACCTCTTGTGGAGCAATAGTGGCCCATTTTACCTTGCGATTTTACGGCAACGATAGCGGGAAATCTAGCAGACCAATCTCGAATCTGTCAGTTTCAAGTAAGAACTGACATCCTTCCCTACATTTTAAGCATTCTTTCTTTACCTGCAATCTTTAGTTTTGATTTTTGAAAGGGAAATTGTGAAAACTAGGGCACGGCGATTGGCGCGGGTTTCGGGCATGGACTCGCGCCAACCGCCCAATTTTCTAAACTTGGGCGTGCCAATTGGCGTGACTATTTCTAAAACAATTGTGCCAACCGCGTAGACCTCTTAAAAAATCCTCCCAATATATATATATATATATATATATATATATATATATATATATATATATATATATATATATATATATTCACAAATCAGCTGATTGCATGATGAACCATATGAACACGTTTGCAAGTGAAAGAGTGACAAAATGGTGATAGAGTGGAAGGAATTAGACAACAGTGAAGAGGATGAGCTTTCCATGAGCAATGTGAGATGCATGGAAGCTCTAAGAGATTGTGGACTGAAGAAGTTCTTCATGACACCGTGCCTCAGAGCTCAACCGAATATGCTGCAATACTTGATCAGTATTTGGGTTGAGGATCAAGAAAAATTCATTCTTCGAGATCAGGAGCTCGAGATTGATGTTTCTGATATTTATTTCATAACAAGACTATCGCGGAGGGGGGTAGCACCGATCTTGACCGGCACCCGACCCACTATGGAGAGCATGGGCATGGTGATTGACAGGGTATGCCCAGGAGCATAGAAAGGATCAAAAAGCGGGAAATTGGACATCCAGACTATCCCAGATTTAGCACTAAGGGTAGGGCTACACAAGATCACACGAGCTGTAGGAACACAAGCGCCGCACGAAGCAACAAAAACAAAACTACTTCTTGCTGTAGACTGCTTGACACCAACCATCTACAACTGGGCAGAGGCAGTAACAATCAATATAAAACGTCGGCTAACAAAGTGCAAGAAGGCCAAATTGAAACAGTTTGGTTATGGGTCTATCCTGGTATCGTTCATTCTGGAACGGCTACCAATATTTTAGCATCAGGAGGTGATAGTCCCAACACCACCAGCACTGGAACCACAGATGGCTCGATGGGTAGCTCTGATGCCAAGGTCAGGGGGCAGTCAACAGATGTCCTGGAGACTGGAGTTTTTTTATTGGCTCCGTCGACATTTGATTTTTGTGGAGGACTGGCCCTACTCTAGCACAGATTTTACTGGTGATACAGACCTCCCGCTCCCGGAAGGAGAGGATTGGGATGAAGCACTTGGTAAGACTCATTTTTAGTTTTATGAGTATTATGATTTTTTTGGGTATGTATGTTTTGACAATTAATCCATGCATTTGCAGATGTAGGCCCAGAGAGACCTGTAAGGATGTCTCCGATAGCGAGGCGAATACCTCGTGATTTTGATGTTGCCCCTCAAGGCGAGGAGGAGGAAATCATGCACAACTTGGAGGGAATTTCCCGTGGGGTCCCAAACTATGCGCATTTTGACGATGTTCCTCATGCATACCAAAGACATACTGTGGGAGTGTCAAACCGGGTTCACCTCTTAATGAGGCAGCTTGTTCAGGTAGTGACATGTTATCATGATCATCATGTCGATTAGACACCTAGGCTTTTATTTCCACATGTTTTTGTTATGAGACATGGTGTCTCAGGATGTAACAGAAACACACATATTTTTTGAATTTTATGGTGCACACTGATGCAAACATTCAATATTTATATATACATATATTTTCCTATTTGATATGAGTCTCTCATGTGATGATGAATTTTACAAATTATGCAAATGCCTAATACAATGTTAGCTAATGTATCAATTAAATAATCTGCATAATAAGTAACGACCCAAAAGAAAGGAAAATGTTCACAAAGCACACCAAGCCAAAAGATTTCATTTTTATGCAAGCTCGAAAACAAAAGTAAACTATGTTTGAAATTGGTTTCATTTTTACGCAAGCTTGAAACAAAGGTAAACAATGCATGAAAAACAGGTACGGGCATGCCCCCAGCATGGTGACTCAATTCGAGGGTACATGCCCCCCAAGCTTCAGTCCAGCTGTAATGAACGAAAAGCAGATGGAGTGAAGGTTCAAATTACGAGATCAAGAGAAAGACTCGACTGGGATTTTACGAGATCTGATGAAAGACTTGAATTGAACAGGAACGTGTTTCATTGTTTTAACAAGGTTGACACATTAAAATAACTATCCTCGTGAGCTAATTCATTTTTTAATGAGGTTTACATAGAAAACGAACTATCCTCAAGACCTAATTCATTTTTTTAACAAGGTTGACATAGAAGATGAACTATCCTCAGAATATCTTGTTTCATTTTTTAAGGAGCTTGACACAAGAAAACGAACTGTGCTCCGTCGACCTTTGATCATGATAAATAAGAAGTCATGGCTTCCAAGAGTTCCGCACCGGATGGGAGAACAACATCTTGGAAATCAAGACCCAATGCCCCCAACACATGATGCACAACAACACTATCACTGAATGCAGGCATGGCACGGGTACCCACATAATTAACCTGTGGCAGGGAAGACACAACCGACGGATAAAAATCAGGCAGAGATGATGGCGAGCCAACTGCCACATCAGGACCAAAGAATGAAAGTTGATCAATGGTCACGATCTGACCTTTGTGTGGAAAATAGATCACACGAAATAGGGAGGAGACAAGTGCACCTATGGCATAAGCATAGTCACGCCCAAAGAGTAAATTGAAATCCAAGGGGCCTGGAACAACCATCACGTCTATATAGACGGTTTTCCCTCCCAAAGTAATAGGCAACTTTGGAAGGATCCCTAACGGTTGACCGGTTCTTCTGTTAAATGCCAACAAATTCTGCGTAATAGACACAAGCGGTGGAGAACCAAAATCTTTCCAAGTAGTTGAAGACAGAGCACTAACAGACGCACCTTCATCTATAATCGTTCTAGGTATGGATATATTGAAGGCATGTACCATGATCTCAAAAGGCACATAAGAAGGAAGATGGTATCCTGCAAATCGAATCCAATCGAAGGAAGCGACCAAACTACTTGGAAGGGGTACCATAGAAATGAGATGGTCATCCCCCGGTGTTACCGAAGCAAGAGGAGCATCCTCCTGGCCCTCCATCATGGGAGTAGGAGGAGAAACTTCTTGAACTACAGGGACGAGAGAATATTTCTCCAAGTCCGAGGAATTTGAAGAAATAAGAAGAAAATGAGGGGGATGAGATCCACTCTTGACGGAAAAGACCTGATGAGCCATAGGCGAGATCAGATCGACTGATTCCAGGACCAATGGTTGGTTGGGAATGGATTCCTGAATTTGAATTTCCAGGGGAACAGGATCGACCAAGAATGAATCTTGACTGATTGTGGAATCAACTAGCGGAGGACTCGAAGAAAGCTTCTGGTAACCAGCCAGAAGGCAGGGTGCAAAAACAGTAGGGTTTTCCAAGACTCTCTTGGCTTCATCCATGTACGGACAAAGGTGAATGGGATGATTCCCTTCACACAAATTACAAGGATTGGTAATCTTACCTTGTTTCTTATGAGTCTTATCATTGCTATTCAAATATGTACCACCAATAAGACTTCCAGAAGCCAAAGACAACGACGGACGGTCGTCGGACCATCCTTCAAGTACTTTGGGAATGTCAGGGCAGTCTCAAATAATATGGTCTCCTTTTCATAACATGTAAGGGAATTTGAATTTCCCTGGAAGGTTGGATGGTTTATCGATGGAAGGGGTCTGAGGCACAATGGTCGTAGAGCTGGCCTCTCTCTTAGCTGACTTCTTCTTCTTCTTAGCCACTCGATTACTAACGTCTAGACTTTCACCAAGCGAAGTAGAAGAGGAAGACGAAGAAACAGGCGAAGAAGGGGAGAGGTCCACCTTAGAATCAACATGATGTTATTCAGGTGGAGGGGATGATTGTACAACGGGCGGAACATTTGAGACCATAGAGGTCGAGAATAACCAAACAGGCAACCCAACAGTTAACCCCGAAAGGGACAATGTTGCCATATAAGGAGCACCAACGTTCCCAAAACCAGGAAAATGACGAGGATTCCCATCGGAAGGGATTCCTTGGTTGGTAAACCCCGGAAATTTTTCCATTGGAAACAACCGTAAAACAAGTAACTTTATCCAGGAACATTTTGTGGGCAGATAATTTTATGACATCGAAATCAGACTTTGTTATTTCATGTTTTAAGAGTCAAGAAACAAACAAAAGATGACTTTAGTCACTTTCAATTTTAAACGAGCATGAAAGGACAAGTGCTCGATGATCTCTTATCTTTTTAAAGAGTCACGAAAAGATCGAAATGACTACTCTGGTAATCTAATAAAGAGGGTGTACCAAGTTTCCGTGAACTGCCATATACACCTTGGTGATCAAATGAAAGAGAAATGACCAAGGACTTTCCATACGTGCAAGTAGTCTCCCTGAATGTTGTGTTCGGTGTATCACGGTTTCAGAGCGGTAGACTCATCTTCCTATGGATAAATGATTTGAACCTATAGGGGTCTCCCTTTATATACTCGACAGTACAAGGAGCACAAGTCCTTACTAGTGCTATCTAAAGCCAGTGGGCGAATGACAGCTACTAGGTTTTAAGACACCGGAACACGTCTCTAGCCTGGACCACTACAATATTTACATTAGGTTCCAATGTTTCCTTAGGTTAATTCAATTTATTTTATAGTTGATCTTGAATTATGTTTAAATTTCAAGGCCCTACCGAACGTCGATCTCAAATTTCCTAAATGCAAACTATATGCAAATGAACACCATTTTCCATTCAATGAATGCTAATTATGAGAAGGATAGAGATCTTTCAAACAATAGCAATCAAATGAAACCAAACGAAGAAATATGCTAATGCATCTAATTCAATCAAGCAAAAAATGAAAAAATTATTTCCTAGTTAATCAATCACTATTTATGCAAAAGAAATTTCCTTTTGCATTCAAACGAAAGAATGCAATTTTTTTATTTTTCAATGAAATAAAGCATGCAATGTACTTATCACATGAAAAACAAAACAAGCAGTAGTTCGAGGATTGTGAATGTAAAGAGCTAATCTAAATAATTCAAATAAAGCAACACAAACACAAAAATGCACTCAAACCAATGGCACACTCTTCCAATCAAAGAAACCATCCAAACAAGCAATGTGATCTATGCTTGGAGCAACAAGAAGAAAAATCAAATGAAACCTGAAATGATCATTCAATCAAAACAAATGCTCAAAGGATCAAAAATAACTAAAGGAAATTTATCAAGAGATGTGACTGGCAAGTATCACAAAGACTCAACTTTCAATCAGAAGGCTCAGTGAGCTAAGACACTCAGAAACCCTAAGGCCATAAGCTGCATTGAAAAGTAAACATGTGTACAACTAAGAAGAATAAGTCTATGACAGTCAAAACAATCTCAACAGGACAATTGCAGATCATAAAACCACCCAGAGGCAAGAACAACTGACCAAAAAACTCAAAAGAGCTGCTAAACCAAACCCTACGGGATTCAGCGTGACTGTAAGGCGGTAATCCATGCCAAACAGAGGTTGGCGCTAGTGCAACATAAGAAACATGCACCAATCGTGATCAATCCAAAAATGCGCCAAGCCAGATATCTATGGGAGAATGGGAATCTAATGAGCATATGTCAATTTTGACACTCTGCAGCTGAACAAGAGGACTCTAATCAAGCAAGCGTACCAGAAAAGCTAGATGAACAAGTAAACGACCAAAGTCGACTTGACAAGGACAAAAAGACAAACTCACACTAATCCCTAGTGGAGTCGCCAATTTTTTATGGAAGTAAATCCTCTCTGCGGACAGAGATGATCCTTCTAGCCGTAGAATGGGTCTAGTAACAAAAGGACAAACTAGAGTGTAGGTTCCTAATTACTGAATGAAATAGACAAGGTAGATCGACCTACCTGGAGTCCAAAGTTGTCATTGTGGTTGTTGTAGTAGTGGCCTCTCGATTCCTGTCTTGGCAAGTCACGATCCTTTCGCAATGATACTTGAAAACATGCACAAGATCAAAAAACAAGAGCAGCGGAAGAAGCAACAATCTCATTCATAATTACTAACCAGTCAAGGAGGGCTAAGCATGTTACATCAATAAAATACATCAAACACGACATGGGAACCAGACAATAGTTATACATATTTATTAATAAAATAAAGAGTTACAACCAAGCCTTGACGTCGCGGCCTCCTTCAGCGGGGTTTAGATGAAGCACGTCTCAATGAATGTCAGGGAATTCGGACGAGGTAAAGGCACAAGCCTAAGTTCTCTCAATGAGGGACTATTCCATTCTATCTTAAATAGAAATATCTCCAGCGTTTCTGCTACATTATCTTCAGTTCAGCTAGCTTCATTAATGGAGGATGGCTATATTTATAGAGGGAAAGGAGGAGTTTGGGATCCCTACTATGGTGGTAGGGAGGCCTTATCCTTTGGGAGGTTTCCCCAAAAGGTGGAAACAAGAGGTCAAAGGAGGAAGGCCGTGGTTATTCAGTCAAACCACTCCCTATGACTCATCCATGAGGTTGTTGTGATCGAAAATTCACCTCTATTTTTAAAAAACTTTCCATAAACAGATTGGTGCGGGTGGCTAACTAAGACAGACTGCCAACTGGCGCGGGGGCCAGTGTTAATCTGCCTCATCGGCGCGAGAGCATAACGGGCTACAAGCGCCAAGGAAAAAATAGGTGTTTTTTGTGGTGTGTTCAGGAAATGGTCAACAGAATGAATGTTGTCCTCATGGAAAGGGATGAAATGGTGGTATTTGCATGGCATGACACTTTATTTTGATCACGGAAATGAGCCTCCAATGTGCGGGATGGGGATTGCAGGGACAGTGACAAAATGTTGTGTAACAGTCCCAGACACTGATCAAGTACTACAACAACTTCAGTTGAGCTCTAAGACATGGTGCCATAAAGAATTTTTTGAGCCTGCAATCTCTGAGAACTTCCATACATCTTTCGTTCTCCATGGCGAGTTCATCTTCTTCACTATGTTCTCGTTCTTTCCATTCAATCACCATTTTGTCCTTTCGCACCTGCAAAAACATCCATATGGTTGTCATTAGCCAAATCCAATGCTTTTGAGTGGTTAAATTGGGCTTTCTTTTTTAAATTTACATGCTAAAATGGTTTTCGCAGTTGCCACAACTGTATTAGAAACAGTCGCGCCAATTGGCGTGCCCCGGTTCAATTTTTATGCCAGTTGGCGCAAGTCCGTGCTCGATACCCGCGCCGACCTCCGCACCCTAGATTTTATAAAATCCCCCCATAGATCTACAAAATTGGGGTTGCAGGTAATGAAAAAGAAATCAAAATGCAGGGAGTGGTGTAAATTCTTACCTGGAATAGACGGATTCATGGTTGGCCTCCCGGATTACGCGCTGTCAGCGCTGCAAAATCACAGTGAAAAAAGGGTAACAAATTGCTCACGAGAGGTAAAAGTGAAAAGTAATTTATTTTTTACCATTTTTGGCATTTTATAACTTTTCAGAACCCTAATTAGGTTTTAAAGCATTTTTTTTATTATTGTGCTATGTTATTTCAAAAAATGGGTTTTACGTGCGTCTCTTGTGCAGCGACAGGTCCTCAACGTGACGACGATGAAGTGATGTGTTGGATTTTATACTTTTTTGGACTCGGTAGAAACACAAAAAAATCACTCTTAGAGTCATTTTTCAGCTCTTTTCTGACTCTCAAAAATTGAAAAGATTGCCGAGACTCTTGTCGTTTTGAACTCGTTAAATGGCTGCAAAACGATATCTACCCAGTATACATTTACCCCTTTTTCGAGTTGGGATAGATTTTTACGAAAAATGTATACCTTGGCCTATCGCGACCAAGAGGTTCTCTCAGACACACTTTTCTACCTTTTCGGATCTTTGAGATGACCTACGAAAAGGGACTTACTGGAGTTTTATTTTCTGCTTCTTTTCAAACTCTCTAAACATGAAAAGATGTCGAGTTCTTCCTTTTTCAGACTCGTTAAAAGCTAAATGACATCGGAAACCATCACTATGATGTAACTGAGTTCTTCCTTCCTAGGGCTCGTAAAATGTACTAGGATGGATTTGTTCGAAGGAAAAACTTACATGACAAGCATATGATATCTCCGTTAAGCTTGTTTCCAAAAATAATTGGGGTACTTACCCGCAATGGTGGGGGGAAATGGAACCAGTTCTATGTTGTGTCGGCAATATGTCGCTCTTGAACATGACACTCATCTGCATTCATGTCGGGTTGGGGACATCTCATTTCATCATTTTTTACTCCATGGGTTTGGGTAATTTGTTTTGACCTCTCATCTGCTCCTTGCCATGTCACCATGACCTCAGATCCCTTGATGTCAAATACTGCTAAATCTGGAGTCGTGTCACTAATATGTTCAAGAGAAGTTTCTGTTTGTAGTTTTCAAGCTCTCTCTGATCCTCTTTTTGGTCCTGATTCCCTATCATCATATTCATCTATCTCGTGTTGATGATGTGGGAAACATTATGGACTAGCTTTGACCAGGTCACTTCCTGTTGACTTCATCTCATTATCCAGGAAGTTGATCTAAAGACTCCCTTCCGTTACCTTGGAGCTTGCATGCCTCAATGGCAAGTTCTTCGCATTCGATGACGGGTCCACATCATTGGCCTTCGATCGAGGGATTCTACTGGTGTTCAAAGCCAGATCATTGTTCATATTTTGTGGATTGTACTATTTTTACCTTGAGATCCATTGTCATTATTCGTGGTTTCTCTCCTGCCTATTAACATCTTACATCATTGGCTCGTAATCAGGTGACTTTATTCAATGTTCGACTTCAACTT
>JAXQQM020085645.1:0-29615 GCA_034641835.2 Pinus albicaulis | reverse complement strand
CTAAATTGGAATTATGACTTATCATCATATCTCTGGAAAGAATAAGATTTATTTCTTTTTTATTCTCTAAGAAAATAAAACCAAGAAATACTTTATTTCTTTCTCCCGTAGCAACATTTGCGTTATTGAAGTAATATATTATTATCTCCTTATGAACATTGGAGGGAACTAATTATCTATATATTTTGGTCAATATGAAAAAAAGTGTTTGGTACTTCTCCTTTGAAAAATTCAACTTCTCACATGCAAGATTACATTTTTCTATTCTAATTTTATTTTTAATTATAATATTATTAGACCATACCTTAAATTATGAATGTCCAATATTTGATAATCTGAGAATATTCTTCATCTAATACATGATCCAACAGATAGCATAGAAAATATGTGAATGGTTTTTCAAAACAATTAACGAAACATGCTTGCATTATATATAATAATTCATGAAACCTTTTGTGAATAACATATTTAGAGTGGTTTGTTTGTGCTCCGTTCACATTCCTCCCTACTCATGAGATGTTTGCTATTCATTGGCATGTGTGGATCCACTGGGAACGCATCATTCACACCAACAAGTCGTGCAATACACTGCAGTAATAGATCAATTACACCACTAAAGTTGTTGAACCTAGTTACGGAGCAGAGAACTGCAGAAGAATAAAAAACATGTTATTGTAAATCAATACCTTCATATTGCAATAATCCCGACGAATCTCAACATTCTTAGCCAGAACACCCTATAGGTATTAAATTTGTGAATAAGTTGAGTAAATATTTATTTGTGTCTAGGGTTCTCACTTTTATGCAGAATGTGATTTAATAAATAATCTTGGGCTTTAATCTTACGAAATATAAATATAAATTTAAAATTTGTGTGCATGTAAATGGCGATGGGAGTCTTTCTATTTATGTGGAGAACCTGCCTCCCAATATTTCGGCTCTTCAAATTGTACTGAAGTTAAATTGTTTCAGAGAAATCAAACGCGAGAAAATTCATGTTTGGGTAGAAGTTTGTTATGTTTTAACATTTCTTAAACAAAGATCATAAAAGCACAAAGTTTTTTCTTTAATTTTTGAAGCTTAGAATGTTATATTTCAAGAAGCTATTAGTTTACATTGGTTTTCATCTTTGCACAATTTACACTAGTTCTGCATCTGTATTTTGACTTGGTATTTTTTTTTTGGAAGGCAAAGTAATCATATTCACCCTTGCATATTAATATCAATATTAATCATTTAATTATTATTAATAATTTATAAATGCAAATTGGCATATAAAGACATATAACAACCACATTTACTAATATGATTGTGCTAGTAATACAATATGAAAACTATTATAAGAGATTTGTAGGTTTTAAACCTGTGCATAAATTATGTCGAAAAAATTCTTAGAACATAAAATAAAAAATGGAGAAAACATAAAAAAAATATACACAGATATTTTCCCATGGATCCCAAAACTAGGACTACCAAATTGATTTTTCATTATATTCCTTTAAATGTTACAACACACAAACACACACACACATATACATGCCGAAGCATTCATAAACCGAAATCCATTAACCCTCGATTAGAACTTAATTGTACTTCCCTTGACCGAATCTACAAAATACGATGGGCAAAACACCTTCATACACAAAACCATTTGCAAAACCCATGCACAAAACCATAGGTAGGTTTTCAACATCCATAAAAAAAACCATAGGTAGGTTCGCCCACCTATTATATGGTCCAAAAAAGTTTCCTAGGGCATTTCCCCAGACCTCGTGCAGGGGGGCAACCGCCCCCCCTGCAAACCCCTCGATAAGGGGAGCTACCCCCCCTGTGACCCCCTTGATGCGCCCAATGCAATGAACAGGGGGATTTACCGCCCCCCCAGGCATGTGACTAGTCGTCGAAAGAATATAACACACACCCAACATTCTACCACTTGTTGTTTTATTTCGACATAAGGGGTCACAGGAGAGATTTTTCATTGGTCCAACCCTCCAACGCCCATTGTTTCTCTACACCAAGAAAACTTTTCAGTGTTCATAGACTTTTTCAATGCTTCTGCAACATTCTTCAGAGTGTCCACCTCTACCAGCAACACCTTAGTATCACTTATAAAGTGATACTAAACATCAATTTTGTTTGTCTTTGAATGATAGGCAAGGTTATTTATCAAGAAAATTACACTATGACTGTCAGTTATTATATAACTTGCTACCAATTGAGATTTTTATTTCTCCACCTTGCCTTATGCATTCATCTTCTTATTAAACACCCATTTTCTTCCAATGGGTTTCCTTCCAGTCAACAAATCCACCATATCACATGCCTCATTTTTGTGCAAGGATGTCATTTCATCAACCATGACTTATTTACATAGTTTTCCATCCTATGAATCTACTGCCTCCCTCACTGTTCTAGGATCATCATCCGTGATAGATAAATCAAAGTTTGAACATAAAGTAGATGGACTATACCTTTTTGACTTCCTTCTCTCTTAAATTGATCTTCTCAAAATTGGAGTTTGAGGTTTTTCCTCTTATGATTCATGTTCTAATGTAGAGTATGATTCTTACTTCTTTTGCTCAAACTCTATCTTCTAAGGTTCCTTTGGTAGGACTTCATGTTTAATAACATTTTTCACCTTTCTAAACACCACATCTCAGTTGTACACAACCTTCCTTGTTTTTGGGTTCCAAAGCTTATAACCTTTTAAACCATCCTTATACCCAATAAAGATGCACCTTTCAGATTTGCTATCCAACTTGGTTCTTTTCTCCTTTGGAGCATGTACATATGCATCACAACCAAATATCTTCAGATGTGAAAGAAAGGGTTTCTTACCAATCCATACCTCATGTGGAGTCTTATCCTCCAACGCTGATGAAGATGATCTATTAACCAGGTAACACGCAGTCTCCACCGCCTCTGCCCATAATTCCTATCCTAACCTGACACCACTTAGCATGCTTCTTGGCGTTTCCATCAACGTCATGTTCATTCTTTCTGCAACTTCATTTTTTTGAAGTGTGTATAGAGTAGTATTTTGTCGTGCTATACCACACTTCTTACATAACTCTTCAAATTACTTCTTTTAGAACTCTCCACATTATCTGTCCTCGAGACCTTTATCTTATTATATGTTTGGTTTCCACCAAAGCATTAAATTATTAAACATGTCAAACACTTCAGATTTCTTCCCGAGGAAATATATCCATGTATTCCTTGAGAATTCATCTATAAATGATACATATTACACATATTTACCCAGTGATGGAACCGAAACAGGTCCAAACACATCATTGTGCACAAGCTCTAATACCCCTTTCGCCCTCTTAGCACTAGAGGGGAAGCTCACCTGATTCTGATTTCCATATATACAATGTTCTTAGAAATTGAAATCCAGAGAGAAATTAGACATACCTTCTACCATACCATTACCATGCAATATTCAAAGGCCCTTCTCTCCAATATTTCCAAGCCTTTGATGTCATAACATAGTCTTTTCTCCAGTGACCACTAGGTTTTTTGCTCCACTTTCAGGAACCACATAACTGTTGGATCCATCAATAACAGTGCTACCTAGAAGCTTATACAGAGTTCCAATTTGAACTCCCCGCATTAATACCAGTGCTCCCCGAACCATTTTGCAAGTATATTTCTCAAACACTATTTTTACATTTGCATCATCCATATTGCTTACATAAATCAGATTTTTGGCCTATGCAGGAATATGGAAAACACCACTAAGTGTTATAAATTATAATCCTTCCAACTTTCAACTTTAGCTTGACTTTTTCGTGTTCGAAGATTCTGGCCTTCTTATCATTCCCTAAGAAGACATCACTACCATCATATTTCTCATACTCAAAAAACCACTCCCTATGGGGAGTGAAGTGAAAGGATGCACCTGAGTCAATCAACCATGCCCCATGATCTACATGTGTACTTGAAGAAGAAGGCAAGTACACATCCCCCCTTCAGCTGAGGTGGTTTTCACCTCTACAGAAAGAGCATTACTAGATCCAATTCCTTTCTCAAGAGCTTTAGATTTACATTCCTTTTTGTAGTGCCCTTCCTTTCTGCATTTCCAACACACCTTTACAGGTTTTCCTGGAGATTTTGATTTCCCTCTAGATTTAGATCTGTCACTCGAGGACTTATTTTTGTTTCTCTTATGGAACCATCCTCATACAAACAAGGGATATTCATTCTGGCTCTCCATATTTTTCCATCTCATCCCTTTGGACAATAAGGATGAGACTATTTCATCAAATTTCAAGGTAGTTGTATTGCTACATATTGCAACAACCAGACTATCCCACGAATCTGGTAGAGAACACAACGAACTGATGCACTTGTCTTCAACTGAAATTTTAATATCAACAGATAAAAACTGGCTTACCACAGTATTAAAGGCATTCATATGCTTTGTCACCGAGTCTCCATCATTCATCCTCAGGTTATACAACTTTTTTCGTAGGAATAGTTTGTTCACTAGAGACTTAGATTGGTACAAAGTTCCTAAATTGTCCCATAAAGCCTTCGTCGTAGCTTCCCTCTGATACATTCAACAATACTGAATCTGAGATACACAACTATATTGTGTTTTTTGCTTTCTTATCCAACTTCGCTCAGTCTTCATCTGACATTGTTGTTGGTTTAGTACCTGAATCTATTGTGATCCACTGATCTTTATCCACCAGCAAATCCTCCATCTTAAGCTTCCACAACTCAAAGCTCTGACTGTTAAATGTCTCGATCTTTATCTTTCTAGTGCTCACCATATTATTTCATCGCAATAATCGATCCCGCAGGTCTCCCGCTACACAGGGTCTACTTGAGACCCGAGAAAACCCCTCAATAACAAAGGCATCCTCTTGAAGCTGAAACTGTTCTGATCCCAAATGTAGGTTTTAACCCTGTACATAAATTACCTGTAAACGAATTCTTAAAAAAGAAAATAAACAATAGCAAGAACATAAAACATAAAACAAATATACACAGAGATTTTCCCTTGGATTTCAAAACCTGTACTATCAAATTGATTTTTCATTAAATTTCTTTCAATGTTACTATATATATATATATATATATATATATATATATATGCCGAAGCATTCATAAACCCTAATCCATTAACCATCCATTTACCTTGGATTAGAGCATAACTGTAGTTCCTTTGACTAGGTCTACAAAATATCATGGGCAGAAAACCATCATATCCAAAACCATGTGCAAAACCCATGCACAAAACCATAGGTAGGTTCGCCCACCTATTTTAGATCCAAAACAAATTTCCCGACCTCCGTGCAAGGAGCTACCACCCCCTTGCAAACCCCTGACAAGGAGGCGACCACCCCCTTGTCACCCCTTCTACACTTGGCGCAACAAACAAGGGGGACTTTTCCCATATGACCTCCCAAACATGCAACTAGTTATTAAAAAAAAATATAACACACACGACAAAATTATAAAAATCATTCCATCCCTTATTATTATGATTTCAATCAATATCCTTAAATTGAACCGTGCACAAATGGACAAATGGTGATGATCACCATCAAAGACATTAGATGTAGGCCTACTCATGGAGCCCACGGTGCTAGCTTCTTCACTTGCTCCAATAAACCATTTTATTGTTGGGAGAGCCCACGACATACTACACAACAATTTTCCATCATCGAGAATAGCTCCGTTGACCTGGACCCTCTACTTGAACCACCTTCCATGTGACATTTTAGATTGTATTGAGGACTTCCACCAATAATGGTTGAATACTGCTTATGATCTTGATTTCTGATTTGACTCGTGCTATTTTATATTGATTTATGATAGTTGGGATAAACGAATATCCAAAGTAGCTTGTCATATGCCATTTGGATTGAACGTTTTTGGTTTTCTTGCCCATCACTTCCATCATATATCATTTGAATTACGCCTTATTAATTGTCTTGCATTATTTATTTATTTTTTTTTAAAACTTTATTTTAATTTTAATCATTATTTTTATATTAAACGCACATTAATAGGTACTCGTTGGCATTCAAATTTAAACTCTACTTATTATTGAATATGTTAAAATTCAAAATTAATTATTCTTGAGACCAAGTTCTTAGGTAATCTTTATAGACTATTTCAAACACAAAATTTCAATTTAATGCACACCTTTTTCAATTTGTATGATGAGTGGGATACACTGCCATAGCCATTAGCCTTTATCCACACTTGGATGCGTTAGAAATAGACGTGTGTTAATCAATGTAATTTTAAACTTTTTTTTTCGTCTTATTAATGACATTAAAATAGTTTATGAAATTATTAGTTTTCTTATTTTTTACTTTTAGTATATTAATTCAAATTGATGATAAACTAACCCAATCTTCTAAAAATTCCCTCAGTAAAAAACAATACTACAAAAATGATGCTAAAAACATCACATTCTCCATCTCTAATATCTCTAAAAACATACCAATGCCCTCCATAATATCATTAAAAACATCACATTCTTATATAAAATTATAAATATAAAATTGACCAGTCTCTCGTCTAGCCAGCATCAGTATAACGTGCATAGTGTGTAAATATAAAATGCAATAATTTTGCTCTACTCTATAATTGGACATGTCAAGGTAGTAGATGTCACCATTTCTTGTCCTACTTCAAAATTTAAATCAGTTGATGGGAGGATATGATTTTATTATGATTTTTTTTTGAAGTTAGTTTGAAGTTATGTTCAACATGATTTGAAAAGTGGAAAATATAAAAATAACCCTATAGAATATGTCAAACAGATAGTGGGCTACAAACAACTTCAATCACATCAGAATGACAAGGCCAACTAGCATAAAATTAAGTAGATATCTATAAGATTATTGAATTGTTTAACGATTATGCTGTCTACGACTCTCGCAAGGCTGAAAGCCTCTGTGGGTCTGTGGGCCCCCCAAGGAAATTCCCAATCTATCCCTGTAATCCGTTTTGTATTGTACTGAATGAAACATATGAAAAGATTCGATTCTCAGTACCAAATCAGATAAGATAAGATTAAATACGCTGATAACTGATCAATATCCCTCCAACTCTGGCCCATACCAATGTAGCAGACTTTTTTCTCAGACAAGTTTTTTGCAGACATTTTCGATATCTGAATAAAGGTCGGACTGCTGGTCCTGTTCATTGCCATCGCCGGTTAGAGATGCTGGTCTTGTTACAGAAACGAATGGCGAGGTAGAATCACCGAACGTACGACTGGATATAATGGCTACCTCACTAGCCGGAGCCGCATATGAAGGTCGTAAACTGGTTTCTCCATTCGAACCGCAGATGGAGCCAATCGAATCTCGAGAGTCCCGGAGTCGCAGCGAAAAAGCCGCAGCTCCCGAGAAGAAAATTACTCTGTTTGCCTTCAGGCTTGCTATTCTGGAGAAGGCCGCCAGCGGGCTCGGAACCTTGGCCTTCGTCTGGGCCACTGTCGTCCTCCTCGGCGGCTTCGCAGTAACTTTAGGAAAGGTAGACTTCTGGTTTGTGAGCATAATATTGTTGAGAGAAGGTGCTCGCATCTTCAGCCGAAGCCAAGAGCTCGAGTGGCAACACGAGAGGACGCTAATATCCGTGGCGACACTCAGAGACAGTGCTAAGCGGCTGAGTCGCAGGTTCTATATTAATGGCAACAACTCTATCTTAACACGAATCTGCATATGGTTTAGATATAAAAATACCCAAACCCCGAACATCAAAATTCCGGAAGAAAATTGTGATGTCAATAATGATGGTTTATTGAAGAGGACTTGGTCGACCTCTAAGGTTCAATTGGTGCCTTATACAGGGTGGCTCTCCATCTCCAGAAACGCTAGCCAGATGCTTTTCTGGCTTCAATTGGTGTCGGCTTCGACATGCGTTGCGTTGTCCCTCTATCGGCTAGCCAGGCAAGACTTCGGCGTAGATGTAGGTAGGGATACCAAAAATCGGAAAGCGGCTCTCGATATTTTCTACGGCCTCGCCCTAGCCGAAGCGCTTCTGTTCCTGCTCGAGAAGGCCTACTGGCAATGGAAGATCATTGCACGAAAATTGCTCACGGAGGTGAACGCAGAATATGGCTTCAGTCGTTCAGAAATCCGCACGGTTCGACGTTTTTTCTATGATACATATTCTCGGTGCGTCAATGGAAGCGTGCGATCGGAACCATGCGACATGTGGTGGAAAGGCTGATCGAGATACTGAATTGGAGGAACTATCACGAGCAGGAGATTCGAGGAGCGGCTGCAGAGATCATTTCCAAATTGGTCAAGAAAAACCAGAATCGCATTCGAGTGACGGCCATCGCTGGGTCCATGGAATCTATAGCATCTTTGCTTTACGATAGCAAACAGATTGAAATCCATTCGAGGCAGTACGGGAATGCATACGATTACTCTGTTTTCAGTCTGCTGGGCTTGAAGATATTGAAAAACTTGGCCAACGAGCACGACAACTGCGCTAAGATAGGCAGCAGCAGAGGGCTACTTCCTAAAATTATAGGGCTCACAGAATTAAATCGGAACGCGTCCGAATCACAAATCAAGACGGCAAAGCTCGCTCTTCAGCTCATGGGAATGCTGGCAGGCAGTACAGGCTCGACAGGGAAGGCCCTGAGAAAAGGGATCTCGGAGATAGTCTTCGCCATAAGCAATCTAAGGGACGTTATTCATTACAGAGAAGTAACGACGCATCGTATGCAAATCCTCGCCATCGACATATTGACGAATCTTGCTCTCGAAGAAGAGGGCCGAGATATCATCGGCGGCACTGGGGGAGTTTTCCGTAGTCTTCTCTGTATGTTTTTCATGGAGAGGATTAATAATAATATAATAAGTGGATCAGGCGAGGATGAAACGGAGGAGCTCGTGACCAAGGCAGGAGAAGCCCTGGCTCTGCTTTCACTCGAGAACAAACAAAACTGCCGAAGAATGATGAGCATTAAGCTACGGGATCACCCAAATTTGATCACGAGACTGACCTCTGTGCTAGACGACCCAATTCAAGGTTTTCATGTAGCCAGAATTCTTCGGAATCTGTGCGCATATGCAGAGGCAGATCATGTTGAATTGAGGAAAATCAGTGCAACAGCAGCGCAGGTAGAGTTTATTCAATTTACAGCGTTTCGTTTTAAAATTACAGTCTTGTGAGTTCACAATTCGATCTCACAAAAATTTCATCCAATTGATTAATTTCTTGTGATATTTTATGCCAGGTTTTGAAGTTTGTGATGGAGCAACGAAGCGAGCATCAGGAAGCAGCAATAGGACTTGCTGCGCAGATTTTCAAGTTCATAACCAGATCTGAGTTCGATCGTGTGTTCGAAGAATCGAGCGGTGTAACAAAAAGTTCGCTGATTTGGGAACTTGTAAAAGTTATCAAGAAGCACCCACGTCCGTCAAACGAGGTTCCGAGTATTAGACGATTTAGCATCGAGCTTCTGATCAGTGTTATGGAGATAGACAGGGTTTCTGTATTAAGCAGTTTGACCATGGAAATGAGAGAAGAGTTGAAGGAGACTTTGGAGGGAGTTATGGAGACGACGTCAGAAATAGAGAGTTATAGTACATTCTCTGGTAGTGTAGGTGTGAGTAGGCATCGCCTCCCCATCTCGTCTCTGGTACAGTCTGCGATGGAATTGCTTGGTGATTTTTAGAAGGAAAAGTGACAGCATATGTGATGAATTGGACCCGCACGCCGTATAAAATATTCTGTCGAAAGAAAATGTTGGGTGAGATATCTTTGTCATGCTTACGTAGAGTGGCCATGGTGATGGCTAAATGGACCTGGTTCGTGATTTTTTCGTGTTGGTGTGAAACGTGCACAATTCGTGTAAGTCGGCATGATCTATTGCGAAAAGCTATTATACCTGTGTTAAAATTTTAAAATTTGTTATTTTTTATAATTTAATAAATAATTTAACTTTGAGTGGTTATACCTTTATACTTGTTATATCGTTTTTTCTTTTTAGTAAAAATGTTTTAAAATTTCTAAATAAATTTTAAAAGTTTTGAAAAAATTAAATGAATCAAAAATAAATTTTGAATTTTTTATGAATGAGAAAAGAAAAAACTTAAAAAAAAAAATTCTTGTATTCAACCAAGTATCGTAACATTTAATAAAAAGTATGCTTATTTTTTTTTGTAAATATGGTAGGACCTCGCTATTTTCTATTTATAATTGTAAGGCAAGTTACAAAAATATAAAACCAAGTCTATGGCCTCAACCTGCCCATAGGAAATCAGGTATGTTGGCCACCTTAAAGCATGAAAAGTGAACCAAAACTGAAATTTTTTCATCCGTCTATAAGCCGCATGAGCTATCTGTCCTATTACAGAAATATCAACATACTGATGAAATAAAAGAAGTTCATACAAGACCGATAATTGCATCAAAAAGCATGATAAGGAAAACAAATAGCCATCTGATGAGTAAACTGGAGCTGGGTCTTTCCCTGTAGACCCAGGCATATCAACTTGTTGTAATTGTTGGAGCTGCTTCTCCATACAACCTACCCGAACATCCAATCTGCTAATTCGATCAGTTTCCTGATACCAAGTGATCTTAATATGTTGCAGCTGGTTCTGCATGTCCCGAAGCAGGTCCAAAAGGCGAGGTTCTATCTTTATTGATTCTGTCTTAGCTTGGACAGGAGGGAAAATCTATATAGCCTTTGCTATAAGGCACTTGACTATCCAGTACGTATGGATAGTCTGTTGGAATAAAGTAAGACGACCCCGGGTATTGCCAGGGTCAGTGATGAAGTCCAAGATCTCAGCTTCCGCTTCATTATCTTCAGGATCAGTCTGAATGTCTCGTTCCCAGCCACGGATTTCCTTGTGAACAATAGAAGAATTACCCATAACATAATTTGCAACAAGGGTCTCAAGAATCTCTTGGTTTGATTTCCGACCACGCTTCTTAGGAGCAGGCTCAGACTGGGCCTTCTGTTTGCTTTTTGCAGACTCAGAACCAGAACGACGCTTCCCCATGGTGGATAGAAGCCTATTCAACAACAGAAACACGCAGGAGGGAACAGCGAGGGAATGAGTAACAGCATATAAACCCCTAGTACGCACCCAATGAACAAAGATGGCGTGTCTACCAGACAGACATGGGTAACCTGACCACAGAACCCAATTCTGAAAACAGTGAAGAGAGACGGTATGTCTGCCAAAGGGACAAAGGACCGCGAACCCCATAACCCAATTCCGAAAACGAAAACCCTGATATAAGATGGGCCAAAAAACATATAACAAAGTTGACTGCGTGCAAAATAAGGTGGCCGAGCCCATTGTATAAGCAAGAACATGACTAATGACAAAAGGAGCATGGAACATATGGAGCATATGAAGCATCACCCAATTAAAACCCCAACAGAGAAGAAACAGAATTGACCGAAATCTGAACCTTCGCAAATTGTCCCAGTGAACATGAAGTATACACCACCTACGTCTGCTAACCCTGCAGCTTCCTATGTAAACAACAGCTAAGCCTACCCCTCGACGCCGTAAGCCCCACAACCTACCATCTACTTTCGACCCGGGCAACTGCAAGGTGCCTGAAAAGGCTGACATTAAGGTGGTCCATGAACTACCCGGAATGACAGCATGAAAGAATGGCCTGGCTAATGAGTTACAGGGGTCACGAAAGCAAGATTTAACAGGCTTCGACTTGGGAATAACAGAGTTGAGGATCATTAAAAGAAACGAAACAATCCTAGTATACAGCAACCAGAACAAAACCGTGGTAACTGCAACCATGAGTGCAAGTAGAAAAACAGATACATACCCCCACAAAGTAGAGTGGTTGACGGATTGACTGGCACCCAGCTTCCTCCTCTGCTGCCTCCAAATGCTTGCATGCAAGAAGCAATGCATGAACGAATGAAGGGAGGGAGGCGACCCACTTACCTTAATAGAAAAATTCCTTTGGCAGTCTGACAAAACAGGCTGGCCATGCTGTAAAATCATGAAAGTCTGATCATTCGCGCACTGCATAGAGCTGAAATGACGATGCACCATTATGACCCTTAATTGCAAGAAGGACGAGCACACACTAGCTATCAACGTTTATGATATCCCTCCTGACAGATGTAAACCCCGATCGGGGGGTTGGAGATCCTTACGCACAATCAGTTGGAGAGAATGGAGTTCCACAACCTATATGGCATCAATGGGACGAGCATCTAAGAAACACTCAAGATTTTTACATCCCCAATTAGCCAAATAATCCGCCGCTGCATTACCTTTTCATCGAATATGGTTTGGGATCAAGTATTGAATTTGTTTCAACAGTTGGCTCACTTCTTGAATGAGAGCAGTTGTTTGCCAACTTTGAGATATTTTCTCCCAGGGTGTGCCTTGCTACAGCTTTCGAAGAACTCCTGTGACCAATGCAGAATCTCCCTCAACAATGATTCTCTGCTAATTTTCTCTTATTGCTATAAGAATACCTTGTTTGACCGCCATAAGTTCTGCTTCATTATTTGTGGCATGGCCCAAGTCCAAGGCATAAAACTGGCATACTGCCCCCTGAGAGTTACGGAAAATCCCTCCCAAACCAGCTTGCCCCGGATTACCTTTCAATGCCCCATCATAATTAAGTTTAAAAAACCTGGTTGAGGGGGCATCCAATTTTCCTCAATAGATTGGCTGGGTGGTCTGTACTTCCATAAACTTTTGTAAAGCATCTGCGGTTTAAGGTTTAAGTAATCTAATATTTGAGATTCAAAACCCACAGTCTGCCAATCTTCGTCTGACCATCTTTCTACTAGGATAGTCTCATGAATATTGTCCATGGAACGCTGCCAAATGTGATGCATTGGTTGTGCTACTTCTTGGAAAACCTTGTGATTCCTTTCTTTCCAAATATTCCAAAGAAGGAAACCGAATGAGAGTGTCCATGCTCTATTAATCACTTGACAATGAAACCTCCCCTGTCGCCAACTGCGGATGGTTTACGTAATGCTTTCATTGTTGTTATCTGTTTGCCAAAACAGCTGTTCCAAGTTCCTCCAGAGCGGCTGCACCATTGGGCAAGAGTTGAGAAGATGTTCTGTCATTTCAATCTCACTGTGACAAAAGGAGCAACAAGAGGGGCCTAGCATTCCACGTTTCTGTAGATTCTCCCATGTCAAAATCCTTTGATGGCTTACCAGCCATAAGAAATATTCCACCTTAGGCCAATGTTTCATTACCCAGATTTTTTTCCATAAGGGTCAAACATTATGCTGAGCTTTTTGAGATTGAATGTAATAGCCTTCTTTAATTGTGAACAACCCTTTTGTCAGATATCCCCATCTGAGTATTTCAGGACCAGAAACTTATCTGAGTTTTCTGGTTTTGAGCTCTTTGGCAAGATTTTCCCATTGTTGCGTTTCAGGAGCTACCGGCCAGTACGTTTTGTCTTTCCATTTCCACCACAAGTCATTATGGTTATGACACCAGTAGTGCTGTATGAGCCTGTGATTTGGTGTATTCGTGTATAGAAAAATTTCACCCAAGTCAAGTCGGCTAAACAGTTTCTCCCTTTGTTGCCAAGATTCTTCCCAAAAAATAGCTGTACATCCTTCCCTAACTTCCCAAAAATTGTGAGAACGAATTAAATATTGATTCGTTGCTACCAAATTCCATATTGCTGAGCCTCTTGGGACCATGTCTACCTTCAATCGACCAGAGACTATGAGTGGCATGTCGTATTTTGTAATCCAAATATTCTTCCAAAGATCTGGGTCGCCCTGGAGCCAACGCCACCAGAGTTTAGCTCCCAACACATTATTCAAGATGAAAGGATCACGGAGGCCCAATCCACTTGTTGCCTTCGGTTTAAGTAACTTATCCCAGGAGAGAAGAGCCCATTTTCGGTTAGCTTGGGCACCCTGCCATAAGAATTTTTTGAACATGCATACCAATTGAGAACAAATCCCTTTCGGGCAAGCTCTCCCAGACAGCTGATATAGTGGTAAAGCTTGAAGCACAGACTTTAACATTATAAGGCGCCCCGGTGCATTAAGGACTCTGAAAGCCCAATTTTGTATCCTTGTTTCCACTCTTATGAGGATATCTTGCCAATCTGCAATCCAAACTGGGCCTAGATTTAAAAACATACCTAGGTATTTCATAGGGAAGGAACCCTATTGAAACCCTAAAGTCCTTGCAAGAAAGTTTTGCGTCGCAAGAGTGCAGTTAAAAAAGTAGACATTGGACTTGTCATTATTGATCTGGGTCCCTGAAGCAGCCATGAAGACTTCCAAAATTTTTAGGATGGCTTTGCATTCTTTCAGTGACGCCATGCAGAACAATAAGATATCATCAACAAATTGTTGATGAGTCAACAGAAGGTGAGGTCCCCACAATTTTAAGCCTTGTAAATTCCCTTCGACTAGATGAGCTTTAATGAGTCTACCTAATCCTTCTGCAGCGATAATAAAAAGAAATGGGGATAGAGGGTAACCTTGCCGGAGGCCACGAGAGCTATTAAATGGAACAGAAGGACTACCATTCAGTAGAATTGAGAAATGTGGGGAGGATATGAATGAGCACAACCATTGAAGCCATCTATCATCAAACCCAAAGGCTCGCATTACCTCTATCAGGTACTGCCAACTAATTCGGTCATACGCTTTAGACAAGTCTAACTTGATTAACAGGCCTTTCCATTTGTCTTTTTTTAATGAATGAATTGCTTCCTGGGCGACCACAATTCCATCCAAGATTTGTCTGCCTTTGACAAAACCTGTCTGTTCCAGAGAAATCAGAGTGGGTAGCAAAGGTTTTAGGCTATTGACCATAATAGTAGAAAGAATTTTATAGATGACATTGCATAGAGCAATCGGTCTAAAGCCAATTGGAGTATCTGCATTTTGCTGCTTGGGGATAAGGGTAAGGAAGGTGGCATTCAAAGCTGGATATACCATCTTAGTCCTTCGGGACTCTTCTACAACCTCTAAAATATCCGGATCAAGGAATGGCCAGGCTGCCTTAAAAAATTCACTTGTAAACCCATCTGGCCCCGGGGCTTTATTCTTGGGCAAATTCAAGACCACCTCTTCAACTTCCTGTAAAGTAATTGCCCGTAGCAGAGCAAGGTTCTGATCTCGAGTAATCACTCTGAGAATGTGCGCGGTTATCTTTTCAATAGCTACCTGGCGATTGGGAAGTGGTTCAGTGAGCAGTTCTTTAAAATGAGTAACCAGCTCTCTCTCCATATCTTTATGTTTGATTAAACGTTCCCCATTTGTGGCTTTTAAAGAAAATATTATGTTATGCTGGCGTCGCTGTAACATAGCTTTGTGAAAAAAGCTGGTATTTCGGTCACCTTCTTTGAGCCAGTTAACCCGAGATTTATGTTTCCACAATTAATCTCCTCTTGCTTACGTCTCTCTTCTTGTTGACTGAGAGTGCGACCTTCCTCCATAGCTGTACGACCATGGAGGATAATTTGCTGCTGAATCTCCTTCATTTTTTCGTTCAGTCGAATTTGATCCTGATGGATGTTACCGAATTCGAGACGATTCCATCGTTTGATTTCATCTTTTAATTGTTTTAAGCGAAGCTGGAACGAATGCATCTTATTTCGACCCCTAACTGGATTTGAATTCCACCAATTTTTAACCTTTTCAATAAACCTAGGATCTCGTAACCAAAAGAGTTCAAACATGAAAGGGCGATTATGAAGGCTTGCCTTGACATCAATCTCCAATCTGATCGGACAATGGTTTGATCCCAGGGTAGGAAGAATGGCGGCTTCATAATAAATGTCTAAACTCACCAGGGCTTTAGAAGCTAGAAAACGATCCAACCTAGAGGCAACCTGAGACCGTTCTCCCCTTCTGTTATTCCAAGTGAAATTTCCATTAATTGTGGGGATATCTACTAAACGTAGATCAATTAATAACTCTCTAAAGAGTGCCATGTCTGGATCCTCCCTTCTAAGCCCTCCCTTTTTTCCAGAGAAATTCAGAATCATATTAAATCCCCACCTAAAAGCCAATAATTTTCATTATGCATTGTACTCAACGTTCGTATACTCTGCAAAAACTCTGCTTGCTCTCCAGGAATTGGAGGTCCATAGACGGCCGAGATGAGGATCTTGTCCTCAGAGCCAATATGCCAGAAAGTACCTGTTAAAATTCTAGGGAAGCTGATCCATCCCTCTGCACTGATTTCGGCAACATTCCAGAGGATAGCTATTCCCCCCGATGTACCCACAGATTCGATAGCCATAACCTCATATTTCATTTTGAAGGATTGAATTATGGACTGAAGCTTCTGCCCAGAGACTTTTGTTTCCTATATTAACATGACCTGAGGTTTCTCGACCTTTAGTCTGTCCTTCAAATAACGCTGCTTGCCCTTACTATTAAGACCTCTGATATAATTCCAGGAGAGTACCTTCATTAGGAATTTTTGGGTAGTTGTTGGAATACCGTTGTTAACGGTATTATCTTCCCGGTATTAATCAGCATTTTACCAACTAACTGTATTGATTCCTGAAGGGTTCGCCGTCCTCGCTTTTTAGCTGGTTTTGATGGAGGGGGTACCTTCTTGCTGGCTAATTGCTCTCTTTCTTGGACTTCTTTATGGGCTTGCGCTGTCAGATAATGCTCAAAGGTTTCTTTATATAATTTCTTCTGATCTGCCAGGATGAACCTATCATCAAGATTCCTCCATTCAAACAAGAGGCGTTTCAAGAGTTTCTCTTCTGCACTCAAATCTTCTTTTGATTGTTCTACCTCCATTAGGATAAGTTCTTGCAACGTACTGTCTTCTGGCACGTCCATTTCCTGCCCTGCGTTCTGCTTTGAAGATTGGGTTTTCTGAGTTACCTCCGCTGAACCGTCTGCAGTACCCTCATCAACGACTTCAATAACTGATGGTTCACCTTCTTCCTGTAAAACCTCATACCAATTTTCTGTTGTTTTTGAGCCATGAGGGTTCTGCTTTGAAGCCGAAACAGAACCAATATTCCCTAAACAAGGAGGTCGTTTTCTAGTAATTACCGGAACAAACCCCTTGTCATTTTGCCGAGGTTTCTCCTCTGAGCCATGCACATGAGGAGGTTGTTGCTCAGAGCCATTTAAGGGGCAAGATTTGTACAAGTGCCCATACTCATGACAGCGGCGACAACGAAAAGGGATATGCTCATAATCTAGAAGTTGAAGCCAGACTTTGCCTTCATATCATCTCTGGCAAGGGTTCAGAGATATTCATATAAACACAGATTCTAGCAAAAGATGTATAGCGTCCACGAGCTGTGGAGTCTGCTATTTTGACAAAAGTAACTAACGAGTTTCCTATACCTTCAAAAATTTCAGGGTCCCAGAAATCCATAGGAAGCCCAAATAATCGAACCCAAATAGGAGCTGCCAGAAATTGCTCTTGTTCGGGGTTATAACATTCCTCCCATTGTCTGAGAAAAAGCCCAACATTGCTATAAAAATAGGGCCCTCCCTCAAAAATGTGTTCTTTATCTAGTAAATTAGAAAAAATAACTATAAAAAAAACCCTTCACCCCAAATTTCAGATCAATATGACCCTTGGGCTGCAATTTTATTTGAGTCCATTTTAACAAATCCTTTTCTGAAGGCCAAATACCTATAAACTTACAGATTAGTGCATGATTCTTCATGTATCCTCTATATTCATCCAACTTCGAGGCTAGAATAACAAATATTGGTTTCTTGACTACTTGTGGCAAGCATTGTCCCTTCATTTTGGCTTGCCATTCTGCACCTAAGACAGGGGCAGTCCTTTGCTGACAGTTGCAGAGTGGGGTGGATGCAGCGAATGGTCTCCGCTCGTAACATTGCGGTAGGAGGGTGACAGCCCTCCTCCTGAGGAAGCTGCCATGGCGTGAACCAGACAGCTGTGGCGGCTTACGATCAAAACCCTAACGAAACCTTGCTAAAGCTTCAACGCGTTCTTGGAGCCATCTCTCTCAGATATTGCAAAAAAATATAATCTTTTAAAGTTTTAAATATAATTAAAAATATTTATATATAAATATTTCAAAATATTTTATTATAAATTAATGAAGAATATGGTTTAATCTATGCATTTGATAATTACAAATAATTAGTAAATTTAAGAATTTCATGTGTTTATGGATTTCAAGTTTAAAAGGAATTTAGAAATACTTAAAAAAAAATTGAGTTTCAAATGAGGGTTGATTTGCAAAAGTTGTATTCTATATAAATATGAATATAGCTATGTTGATGTTAAGAGCTTTTTCTGGAATATTGTGTAAAAAATTATATTAGTGATATGAAAAGTGCTACACCATGAATAAATAGATAAAGAATCAAAGATGTAATGAAAAATTGTGAACGTGAAAATTAAAAATAATTTATTAATAATTATAGAGGAGGAAGTCAAATTAGTATTAATAAGATCAGTTCTAAGAATAAAATAAAATAAAATTATCAAATAATTAAATTAGGAATAAATTAAAATTATAAAATTGGTCAAATTGATCAAAAAAAAAAATATGGTCGAAAAGGGGTCTTAAGGAAATGCGAACCATAATAAATATTAAAACAATCAATTAATAATTATTAATATTAAGGGGAGGTCAAATTAGAATAATTAAGAATACTTATAAGAATAAAATTATTAAAACTAAATGGAGTTGTCTATATGTAAGACTTTTTGGATTTTCCAAGTGATTTCCACCAGGAATCCACTGAAAAAATTTGTGGTGAAATATTGATTTTCATTTGTGTAAAATTTTAAAATTAGAAGATTTAGTCAAAGTGACAATAAATTAATAACATTTTATTTAATATTAGTCAAACTAACAAAATAATATAATTTACATTAATACTAATAAAGACAATGGTAATACCCGATCTGGGTGCGAGACAACTCACTGCACATCTCGGGACTCACGTCATGTGGGAAATGATCATTGAAAGGGTTGGAGGTTTGCTCGATCCTTGCCCTCACATGCTTGATCAGGTAACTAGGGTAGCAGTGCGCATGGGCTATGTTAATGGTGATTAGATGAGTCACATGGTTCGTAATATCCTGGTGCCTAGGGCTCATCGTCTCATGCATGCATCTGTATTGTGTTGGGGTTCGACTCCTGGTGGTAAGACTAGGTTCTTGGAAAGCTCTCCCTTGTGTGCAAGGAAGGTCAGGTGGGTCTGTTTCCAGGTTCTGACTGGTCCTCCCTGGTTCATGGTTTTATCAGTCGGGTATGTTCTTCTCCTTTTCTCCCCTCCTCGACTGCGGCATGCATACTCTTCTAATGTCTCTCGAAAACTTAATTCTAATCTCTGCAATACGTTTCTCGAAATCGCTATTTGGAATATCAGAAATTTTATGTGGTTTTTCATATGTAATGTTTTTTGTTTCTATGTTGGTATCTTTTTTCTTTGGCATTCTTTTTTCTCAAGTGGGAATGTACGGTTTATATCTGGTTCAAAATATTCTAGTGGATGAATGTTTGTTCATCAGTGCTAGTCATATCTTTGAATTGTTGGTCCTGAGCATAGGAATGAGCCTAAATTATTTCCATCTGATTTATTACGACTATGGTGTGGACCTCACTATAATTGGGCTCGGGGAGTCGGTCTGTGAATCCTTCCTCCTAAGGCAACAAACTAACCTTGTATTTTCTCTGCTATTGACTCAATTGAGCACAAAGTGCTGGAACACAACATTGGGTGTCAATGGTGGTCATCCTTTTCAACCATTAGTTTCTATGCAAGGATTGAACCTAACAAAATTTTTCTCTTGCTTTTATTTCATGCTATTGTGCCAGGTTCTCAAAACTTATGTAATCACCCTAATCGTGAGTAAACAATTTGGCTCTAGACTATGGCTCGTTATGTTCGCTCGATAGTTTACGACTGTGTGATCTAGTTGATAATTCAAATGGATTTCCCATCCCTTGGTGCTATCTCATCTGGAAATGGGGGCTGAGGTCGTAGATGATAGTCAGAGAATCGAGGTGGCAGGGGTTCATCCTCAGTCTGAAAACCGAGAAGAAGTGGTCGTAAGATTGATGCTAAAATGATTAGTGAGGTGGCCCAGGCACCCTAACCTAAGTAAAACAATTGATATTTACATGGGAAGTTGAATTGAATCAGCGGGAAGAAGTTGAAGTCCAGATAGAAGACTGACATGAATTAGTTCCTGACCCGAGACATACTCAAGGCCACACTACTCAATATAAACATATTTTCCATCTCTATTGGATGATGAAAAGTATTGTGGTCAGAGCTATTGTGACCTCTCTTGTAGGCTCTATCAAATTTGATCCAGGTTTTCAGGAAATTTAGAAATAATTTTAACTTATCCAATTCCAAATCCAACAACAGAATGTTCATCTTGGCTACATTGAGCAACACATTTCGTGTCTTCCTCATTCTAAATTTCGAGGTTTCAGTGCTAAGGACCCAACTCCCGTGGAGTCGTCTGATGAGTAGTAGTTAGCTTGGATATGGCAGTAGCTAATTTTGTTTAATTTCCTTTATGTATATGTCGATTATTCATCAATACTTTAGCTATTTTGGTACTAAATAGTTTCGAGACATTCAGTCATAGAATGCACTGCTATATGGACTTAAACTATTGAGATTTTGGATGACATACAATGTGGTTCGATGGCCAATAGACCTAGTTTCCAAATGGGCATGTTGAGGCCACTGAATGTCTTTTTATGGTTGTAAATTGTTTTGATGAAAATGAATGAATGAAAAGGTACTTCCAAGCTTACAAGAAAAAATTAAAGACAATGGTAAAATAATAATATTAAATTAAATAAAAGAGGTTTGGAAAAAGTAAATGGAAAAGAAATTAAATAAATTTAGATAAGATGAAATACGTATGATAGAGATGAGGGTTAATTAAAATATCATGTAGAAATAATAATTAATAAATTAAATTATTAGAATAACAAAAGAAAATGGTTTGAAATAAGACCATCCTAGATCCATCTTAACTCCATATCTATCAAGCGCCCAGAGGGATCAAATCTCTTTAGGCGCAAACCTCTTTTTTGAGTGCAAAACTTGAGGAAAGTTTTGCACCTCAAGAGATTTGATCCCTCTCGGTGCTTGATAGATCCAGAGTTAAGATGGATCTAGGCTAGTTTCAGTCATGTGCGATGAAGGAAATCTATCGAACATATGATTAATTTTATTAATAGTATGTAAATGCATCTAATATTAATACAATCATTTTAAATATGCTAAATATGTCTGAGATTTATTTGGTCATTTTAATTTTAAATTTTCGTAGTTACCTTAGTTTGTTGAGATGATAAATATTCTTAATAACTTTAATAATGAAAAATGATGAAATAAAAAATTTAAATGCAAAGTGACAATGGAATAGTATTGAATGATAGAAAATGTGGATAATAAGAATGTAGTCAATTACAAATAGTCTTCATTGTGATCAATATCGAACTATTTTATTTTACTATTCTTATTGTCACTCTTGTTAGTTTTGTCATCTTTTCATATCGATTATATCAAAATGATAGTTGAAATCGTAAACCATTTAAATATTTAGCTCGAGTTGTTGTAGTAAACATCATACCTTGTCTTTCTTTCTCTCCAATTTTAATAGGTTGAATTAATATAACACTAAAATCAATGTAAATTGTCAATAATTTTTTGTGCTTACACTGAAATCAATGCACATTGTTAATCCAATCATTTTAAAATTAATGTACCATCATACATCCAATTGCATCAAATCAGAAATCAACATCTACACTAGAATAAATGCATCTAATGCAAGCAATAAAATTTGATTAGAAAACAACATCTACATTGAAATCAATGCATCTAATGCAAGTAATAAAAAAAGATTAGAAATCAACATCTACACTCAAATCAATGCATCTAGTTCAAGTAAGAAAATATGATATGTATATGAAAGATTGAGAGTTTGTGGTACAATTTGCAAGTGAAATGATTAGGGCTTTTAAGCACTGATGTCAAATTCATTGACACATTAACATTCTTTAAAACTCATTTTTTCAGAAAATAAAGAAGACATCAGTACCATAACAATATACACAAGACAACAAATGATAAAGGAGTTCACCGCTCCTGGGCTACATTTCCTGGTCCAGCTTCCAATGTTGGGCCTCTTGCATTATTCTCAAAAAAATATGTTTACATCAAGTTACAATGCTCAGAATGCTAAAACAATGTCTCCAATGGATCCAGAATAGTCAAAAACTCCTAGCTATGCTCTTTCTGCACTCAAAAAGGTCAAAACCTGATTGAGTTATGCTCCATAGAATTTTTTCTACTAAGTGTCCTACAATTGGCACTCATCTGCAATTTGTTCTACAATTTATGCCTTTTGCGGCCACGTGGAGCGAAAAATTCTCCCTGTGCCGACGAGATTCTTGCCGCACTAGGTACAATTTGTTGAACAGTTAAATGCACTATGTCATCCTTAAACCATATAATATCGCACCAAGTGTCGCCTGGTGGACCGTCGGATGTGGAGGTGGTTGAAAAACGTGCCAACAGGTTTGACCCTTGGTCGAGGTGTGGTTGGTTTAATTTCACTGCAGTTAATTTTGGTAGAACCCTACCCAATGCAGGTTCCACACCCATCTCGTCGGCTCTAACCATAACACAAAACATTATGTAGACCGCACATGTGACATCATTTAAACCTATGGCTAAATTTTCAATTGCCAGTGTTTAAAATTTGCACGCCAAACATATAAGTCAAACTTTGGATTGATCATTGGTTGGTTCTGTCAGTGGTAACATATAACGTAACCTGCCACAGTATAACTGTTCACATGTTTTCATTTTTTGCAAACCCTCACCGGTTTTAATATTTACACTCGACTGGTAACCACCTATGACGAGAAATGGATGTAGGACCGCGGCATGTGCCCGTGTTGAACTTAACTGTTGGAATTCCAACCAACCTTTGGTCCAAGGAATTTGGCATATAAGTATATGATATGGTTTTTATTGGCATATGAACCATGGCCCGTCAGTTTAATGTATGTTTCTTGGACTTTGGATATGGAAATATATCATGTCGTTTAATACTATAATGTTAAGTGTATACAATAAGGTTGGGGTCAGGGTTGACCACTAACCCTTGTTTTCCCACCATGTTGCATGGGTTGGGTGGACCAGGGGTTAGGGGTTAACCCCGATCCCGACCCCCATTGCAATCCTCTGAAACTTTAAATAAGTAATGCACCCATAGGTTAATAAGAACCGACATAGTGGAATTGGTGGAGGTCTTGGCTGATATGTGTGAGGTCTCGGTTTCGAATCCCATGGAGGCATATTGACCTCATATACAAATTTACATGGCCAAGAGGAGTCCACGTGGCATCCACTGATTGTCCCACATGACTCTCCGTCATTGGGGCACCTCATAATTCAATCAACCAAGCAAAAAAACCAAATTTGATCCAATCACATCGTGACAAGTGGCAGTCAATGACTGGTCCAAAAAATACACAATGAAACATAGTCAGATTCCCATTTAGTGAACAAATTGCTGACTAGGTGTACTTGCAACCATTTTCCAAAAAACTTTAGTTATTTCCCAAATCGATCAGAACACGATATCGGGAGCATATGATGTCGGATTTAAGTGAAACGAGTTGCGTTGGATTCAAGGCGACGATATCTTTTCTTTGGCACTGGTTTCGAGCCAATCCAAGAACTTTGAATTTTGAGTATTAAACTGATCCACCAAATAAAAATAGGATTAGAAACCAACATCTAAACTGAAATCAATACATCTAGTGCAAGCAATCAAATACGATTATAAATCACCATCTACACTTAAATCAATGCATTTAGTGCAGGAAATCAAATAGGATTAGAAATCATCTACATTGAAATCAATGCATCTAGTGCAAGCAATCAAATATAATTAGAAATCAACATCTACATTGAAATTAATGCATCTAGTGAAAGTAATCAAATAGGATTATTAATCACCATCTACATTGAAATCAATGCATTTAATGCAAGAAATCAAATAATCATCTACATTTAGATTAATGCATCTAGTGCAAGTAATCAAATATTATTAGAAATCAACATCCATACTAAAATCATTGCATTTAGTGCAAGCAATAAAATAGTATTAGAAATCATCTACATTTAAATCAATGCATCTAGTTCACACAATCAAATATCATTAGAAATCAATATCTACACTAAAATCAATGCATCTAGTGCAAGCATAAAATAAGATTAGTAATCACCATCTACACTAAAATCAATTCCTCTACTACAAGAAATAGTATTCCCTCTATCCCCCCTCCATCTATATCTATATCTCCCTCCATCTCTACTTCTGTGTCTCTCTATCTCACCCATCCAAACACATTCCATCTCACTCCATGTCTATCAATCTCTATCATTCCCTCCCTCTCTCCATCTCTCTCTTCTTTCATCTCTTCACCTTCCATCTATATCTCTATCTCCCTCTGTCTCTCTATATCACCCCCAAAGTATACACTCTCTTTCTCCAATATCTCTATTTATCACTCCCTCCTCCTCTCCCTCTCCCTCTCTCTTCCCCTTCTCTCCCTCTCCCCCACTTCTATCTCTCTTCCCTCTCATTGAACTCCCTCCCTCTCTCTCCATCTTCCTTATCACTCCCTATATCTCTATCCACCTTTCTCTCTTTATGTCTTTCTTCTCATATCCCTCTCTCTCCCCATCCAACTCTATCTCTCCCTCTCTCCCTCTCTCTCTCTCCAACTCTATTATTATGTCGCTCCCTCTCTCCTTCTCTCCCCATATGTCTCCATCTCTCCTTATTTGTCTCTTTATCTCACCCCTAAACATACACTCTCTCTCTCCATCCCTCCCTTGTCACTCCCTCTCTCTCTCCACTTCTCACTCTCTATGTATTTATTCTTCCCTCCCTCTCCCCTCCTCCAACTCCATCTCTCTATCCATACCTCTCTCTTCCTATCTCCCTCCCTCCCTCCCTCTCTCCTCCTCTCTCTCAAATCCTATGTCTTGTCCTCCCTCTCTCACCCTTTCTATCCTACCTCCATCTCTCTCCCTTTCCCTCCTACTCCCCTCTCTCTTCTCTATCTCACTCTATATCTGCCCTCCAATTGTCTCACTATCTCTCTCCCTCTCTCCTTCTCTCTCTCTCTCTCCACTCCATCTTTATGTCTCCATCTACCTCTCTACTTCTCTCACTCCTCTCCCTCTCTCTCTCTCTTCATTCCTCCTCTCCCCTCTCCTTCATTTTATCTCCATCTCTCCCTTGTCACCCTCCCTATATCTCCACCTATATAACTCTATGTCTTTGTTCTTCCCTCCCATATATATCTAGAGTTGATATATATCATGATATATTAATATAGATTATAATATAACAAATTTAATATTGTATTAATCCAAATTTAATAAATTTAATAATATTAATATTATAATATATTAATATGAATATTATATTTAATAATAATAATAATAATATTCCTCCCAAGATTACAAAAAAAATAACAATTTGGCCCATGGTATTTGGCCCATAGGTTTCATCTAAATCAAACTTGTTTTTTTAGTGTTTGTAAATAAAAACAAGTTTATGGAGTAACTATCAATTGCACTAGATGTTGCAAAGGAAACGTCATAAGACAAAAACTCGAGATGAATCATGGCATATAACAATCCATTGAAGATAAAAATTAATAAACAAAATGCTATTCAAATATAGAAGATAAAGAGAAATCACTTCAACTATGGCAAATTGACAAATTCTGTAACCTTTCCAACAAAGATTTCCTCTTAATATTCAAAGATGGTATTTCAATTCCAATATCAAATATTTGTTATATTTTCAAAAAATACAAGTAGTAGATGACATCAAATAAGCTAAATAAAATAATAATAATTCATGAACAATGTGATGGCTATATTTCCAAATCTAAATTTGCATCACAACCTCACAAAACTATGATGGGAAACTCTAGTGCAATGCAGTTGATAATGTCCAATATCTCCATTGTTTCCTCTGAGAACATCATCTCTGAAATTGTAAAGAAACATTTTGAATTGCAAAATAACATAGAATTTCTATTTTAACGTAGGGGTTTTTTTATTTATTTTATTGATCACCTCTCATTTATTTTGAATTTATGACAAAACTGCTATTTTTTACGAAAATTTTGTTTCTTTTTGACAAATAGTTCTCATTCTTTTATGCTGACGGGGGAGTATTGTTATCAATCTAACATTTTCAACCCTTCCATTTTAAACATGATTTTGACCCAATTGCATGAAAACGTTAGCAATGTGATCAAATTTTGTTATTTTGTTGATTTATGTGTTTTTTCATTCTTGTTCAATCTTGATCATTCTTTTGGCATATAAGAGAGTTGATTTTATAAGATAACATTTCCAAACATAGGGTGGGGAAAAACAACCTTGTCACTTATCACCTTTGCAGATAAATCCAAATTATTCATAACTTTTTGTGCAAAACCTGCAACATTGATGGGAAACTCTAGTGCAATGCAATCCTTGATGTTCAATATCTCCAATGTTTCCTCTGAGAAAATCATCTATGAAATTGTAAAGAAACATTGAATTTCCATAAACATAGGGTATGAAAGAAAAATTTTGTCACTTATCACCTTTGCGGATATATATACATGATTACGGAAATTTTTCTAATAAAAAGTAAAGTCAGAGCAACTCAGTATCAAAAACTTAGATGAAAACTAGAAAATGATGACCAGGAATGTCCAGAGGAACCTGAACTATCAAAAATGATATCAAAGATGACCTTTATGGAAAAATTATAAGAGAAAAAGAAGAAGACTAATAAAAATAAAAAAATCCTGGAAATATTCTAACGAGTGTGGAAATGATTGTATATCGATTTTTAGCAATGAATGGCAATCAGGATTTTTTGTCTATGATCGACATTCGACTTTGACTAGTGCTCCTTATTGTGTGATTCTGCTATGTGTGGTTATTTATGTGAGGTGTTGTATGAATTGTGGTTCCATTGGGGTAAGTTTTGTGTAACTATGGTTGCGTATATACAACCCCATAGGGTCCATCTAAATAGGGTAAGTATATCCACCTACAGACACTTTACACCCAATCATTCTATATAATGCTTGCATCCTCTATCTTATCGCAACTGCTAGCACAGAGTTAGCCGATGCTTATTCCTTAGATACTATCATTTTTCTTCTTCGAGAAAATAATTTAACGACTCGTGGGCCTTATGCCTTCACGCGACTTTGCTCCATCAGGCTTTCACCCATTGCGGAAAATTCCCGACTGCTACCTCTCGTAGGAGTCTGGGTTGTGTCTCTGTCCTAGTGTGGTTGATCATCACTTCATAAATTTCAGACATTATGTATTAGACAAAAATGATCCAGACATGAGCTCGCAATTATTCATAATATTTGGTGTAAAATATACAATGTTGATGGGAAACTCTAGTGAAATGGAGTTCATGATGTTCGATAACTCCAATGTTTCCTCTAAGAACATCATCTCTGAAACTGTAAAGAAACATTTTTAATTGCAAAATAACATAAATATTTTATTTTAACATAGAGTTAGTTTTATTTATTTTATTTTATTGTTGGATAATGTTTGATTCAGTGATCACCTTTCATTGATTTCGAATTTATGACAATGCTGCCATTTTTTACGACAAATTTGTTTCTTTCCCACAAATAGTTCTCCTTTCCCGACAATTTTGTAAATTATTTTATTCTGACGAGGAGTATTGTCATCTATGTAACATTCACAACCATTCGATTTCAAATTTGAGATCCCAAGTTTTGGAAAACAAAGTGACATAATATTACAAGATATTAGAGATGCAAGAACCAATTAATTAGTATCTATGGAATTTCTTTCATTAGTAGTAAGCTAACATAGGTGTGTAGAAATTATGCTGTAGATTTGCAGCTGCTCATGAAGTTCTAATCAAAATCACAAGACACAAACCTACTCTACTTCTCTATGGAATTCAATTCAAAATTTATAACATCAATCACAAACATGAAACAAGAAATAACATACATGCACATAGTATTTTTTCCAAGGGAAATAAATCTGCTAAAAAACCCCTTTGTCTTCTTGCATTAATATGATGAATAGAGATGTATTACAATTGCTTTGCACAACTAAGCACAACCTGCAATTGAATAACCTATCTCTCTACTCACTAAGAAGTTATGACCCAAAATTAGTCAATGTATGCCTCTTCTTGAGCCCTTATTTCCTTGTGAAATTCCTTGATAAACTAGGCCCCTATTATTTAGGAACTTCCTCTAAAATTATTGTGCAATTCCCAAGGTTGATCATTTGACTGCATGTAACACATGTACACTCAAGACTAGTCTACAACTGATATTGCACTGCCTTAGAATCTCCACCACATCTGGGGAACTCAAATTATCTACATGCACTAGCTATTTTGGGTTTATTGATTATTTAATTGGATGATCACTGAGTTTGACTAAAGTCCCACTGCACAACTGACCTTTTACTAGTTCCTCCAACTATTAGAACTAGTTTAACTGAAAACATATTGAAATAAATAACCTTGATTACTACAAATTAGCAATCACACATGCTTAACTGAACTCTAACTCCTCTAACTCAAATTTAGTGAGCTAAATGAGTGACAAGAGCCATATCACCTCAGTTAACTGCATTCAAGTTGTATGCTTTTGTGGAAATTCTAATTTTCTCAATTTAATCAAGGCAAAATAAAATTGAGAATTTCTTGCTACATTTTTCAACACTCCCTCTCAGCAAGAAAGGGATTATCAACCACCCCTATCCTGCACCTATGGAACTCTACCTTCCCTCTTGAAAAATCCGTTGTCAAAATTTTAGCATCTTGTTCCTTTGTCGGATAGTACTGTAGCAAAATTGTCTGCCTCTGCACACAGTCCCGTAAATGTTGATTCCAAAAATCTATATGCTTGGATCAATCGTGAAATACAGAATTATCAAAGTTCTCGATGCAACTTTCATTATCACAAAATATCACAGTTGGATCCATCATCTGACCAAATAGTACCACAAGTATATTTCTCATCCATATCGCCTCACATGTTACTTTATTTGCATCCATGTATTCTGCTTCTATCGAGATGAGCACCACAAATATTTGCTTCATGTTGTACCAAGAAAGAACTGTGGACCCAACAATGAAAATTCCACCTGATGTACTCTTTAGGTATGATGGAATCCTAACCCAATCTGCATCTGTGAAGCCATACAACTTCACCCCCTTTGTCGTCCTGTACCATAGTCCAAATTGGGTATTTCCTTTGAGGTACTGTAAAACATGCTTAGTTTCCTTCCAAAATAATTTGGTTGGCCTAACCATGTCTTGGCTCAACTAGTTTAATGCATAGCACATAGTTGGTCGTGTGTTCACAAGATACATCATTAAACCCACTAGCTACCAATAAACGGTAGCATCCACTTCCTCACCTAAAGTGGCATCCTCATTCCTTTGATCGGTCGCTAGAGGTGTCACAGTTGGTTTAAAACTCTCCATGCAGAATATCTATAGTATCTCATTTTCGTACTTTCCTTGAGAAGAAAATATTTCCCCAATGCCTTTCCATACTTCCAA